>CAUYQV010091887.1:0-28334 GCA_963574575.1 Galagoides demidoff
AAACTATAACTGAGAAAATGACATGAAGGCTGTGTTGATCAGTTTGATGGAAGTATTTCGGATTGCATGTGAAAACCCCACACTGTACCCCAGAAGTGCATTAATGTACATAGTTACCATTCAATAAAAAAAAAAAAAAATGAATCAGTTACTCAATCTGCTTCCACAGTGACCAGTCAACCCATGAGATATTAAGGAAATTTTACTTGAGGAGAGGGCAAGCAGTAGATGGCTCTAAGACCTCTCCTAATTCAAAAGTTCACTGAAAATATGCAGCTGTATCACTATCACCATGAATAACACCAAGGTCATTTTTTAGTCTGCATCCTAATCATTAAGTTGGCAGCAAAAGCAGGCAAAGTGGCCATGGAAGCGTTCCTAGACACAAACCTCTGAAGAAGAGAGCTCTGCATACTACAGACCTTTACTGTACTTCTCGGAATCACAGGCCAGAGAGGGCTCACTTTAACTTACAGAGAATAGATATAAAATGTTGACAGTAATCCCAGGCATGTGTAAATGTTCACTGCCAGTTAACTCCTGGTGTTGCTATTATCATCACAGATAGTATTCACTAGTAATAACCACAAAAATAAGATTTAAGTACTATTTGCTCTTAGGTACCCATATACCTTAACACTGCTGAAAACTGCAGGGTTCCCAGCTTTCACTAGAGATCATTCTTGTAACATTTAAATTCCTTAGGTCAACTGAAGCATCACTAAAATGTCTTAATCTAACACAAATATGTTTTTATTTGATTTATTGACACCACACCAAAGTAAAGCTGGTGCCAGTCACAAAGAAAGCAAGCCTATGTGACTAGCAACTGCTGTGCTGGCAGAGCAGGCACTCAATAAACATCTGGGGAAAAGGAAGAAACTTCTAGAAGTAGGCAAAATTCCTTCCTCCCCGAAACAGGATGGATTATTTCTGGGTTTCCCAGTACTTTTGATCTGTAAACCCCTAGTGTGCTGAGATCCCCAAATAATACAGACTACTTCACAAATTAAAAATCCA
The DNA here is from genome assembly GCA_963574575.1 of Galagoides demidoff. NCBI lineage: Eukaryota > Metazoa > Chordata > Mammalia > Primates > Galagidae > Galagoides > Galagoides demidoff. The sequence continues at coordinate 1,021 of CAUYQV010091887.1, forward strand.
AAAGGATAGGGTGTCAGGGGATAGAAGGAATAATTTTTCATGGCTCTACCCATACCCTAAGACAAAAATAATACTTATTTTTCTTTCCTAACATCCCTTTAGACTGGCATTCTGGCAGATTAGTAAACCAAATTAGGGTTTTTTTTAAATACCTATAGAGGTATTGCCAGATTAAATCTCTAACAGAAAGAACAGTTCATATGTGGCTTACAGGCATACAAGCTGCACATATCAAGTGTATTCACCCAAGAAACATATAAAACTTGCTCAAACTCACTTATAATCAGGGAATGTAAACAAAGGAGACACTGAGATACTTATTGTGAAACAGAGTGGAAGAGACTGAAAATATCTACTGTTGATGAAGATATGAGAAAAAGAGTAGTCAGATATACTATTGGAAGATGCATAAACATGGAATCTTTTTGGAGAGAAATTTGGTAGAACCTATCAAAAACCAGATTGTGCATATCACAGCAATTTAATTTCCAGTTATCTCTGTTTGTGTTTCAGAGTAACCACAACATAGAAACACAATATATATACAAGAAAAACTACTATCCTTTACAATAATATTAGTATATTTGGAATAGCAAAGAAGAAAAATGTAAACTGCTTATAGAATGCTCAAAAGAAAAATGGAGAAACAAATTATACTATATCCATGCCATAGGATACTATGCATTTAAAAAGAATAAAAATAGTTTAATGTAGTATTCATAATATATTATTCTTTTTTTTTTTTTTTTTTTGTTGAGACGGAGCCTCAAGCTATCCCCCTGGGTAGAGTGCCATGGCCTCACAGCTCATAGCAACCTCCAACTCCTGGGCTCAAGCAAGTCTCCTGCCTCCGCCTCCCAAGTAGCTGGGACCACAGGTGCCCGCCACAACGCCCGGCCATTTTTTGGTTGCAGCCATTATTGTTGTTTTGGCGGGCCGGGGCTGGGATTCGAACCTGCCACCTTAGGTGTATGTGGCTGGCGCCTTAGCCGATTGAGCCACAGGCGCCGAGCCGTAACTTTCTTATTAAAGAGGTCTTGTGGATGAGAAGTGAGGGAAACATAGATTTTACTCTATTTTAGTATAAAATTCTGTCTATCTACCTCATCGCCATCTGCTTCTGTGACTTGCCAGTGTTAGTTATTCTGCGGTCTTTCTGCCATTTAAGTATTTCTATATCACCTTTGTCTGTCTTAGATAACATGCTGTCTCATAAACATCTGGGTAAAACTTGGTCTCTCTGAGTTTCTATTCTTTTGGTGCTAAAGTCCTCCACTGCTATTCACATCTGTTGTGTTAATTTCCTAACTTCCTCTTAACTCTCTGTAAAAGAAAGTAATGAAAACCCTAACAGTCTTGAAACTACCCCCAGAACACTAATATCCTCCTTTTTTTTCCTGGTTTTACCTTCCCTTAACGCCTCTGAAGTGTGCCACATCCTTGGACCATTCCTGCCAATCTCCTCCTTCAACTCTCAGGGTCCTAAATTTCTTTGGTTTTAATTCTACTTCTGTGACCATGCCTTCTTCACCACCTTCTATTAATCCCCTAACTCAGCCTCTTCATGAAGACTCTGTCTCAGGCTCACACTCTTCAGTGTCCACTTCTGACTTAAATTTGGTACCATTTATTTCCAAATATAAGATACTGTCCCCTCTTGAATGCCCTGCCAGTCACAACAAACTTTTCCAAAACCATGAAACATTTTTTCTATTTAAAGTAGTTCTTTAAGGTGATACAATGAATAGAAAATGACTGAACGAAAATTCTTTAGTCAAATGACTGAAAGAAAATTTCCTCATGGGAATAACTTCCTGAAGAAAGCATCAGAAATTACCTACATTAAGAAATTTAAAGCCTGGTCAAAGTATAAAGAGTATGTCCAGGGGCTAATGCCCCCAAGTCAAGGAATTTGACAGCTTCGTTATATTTAACCACTACAAAACTTATCTTGATTAATCCATTTTCAAAGGTAATGCTATTTCTAATGCTAATCAGTAGAAATAAATTCCTCAGGGCAAGAAAAAAAAGTAAAGTAGTTTTTATCATAGCTACTTCCGTTTCAGGCAGTGGGTCCATCCATATTTCTTACAGTATCTCAGATAAAAGCTGTGACTCTCTTCTAGCATTCAACAGGCGTTCCATGCATCCAACACTCTCAGCTTTGACAGGCGCCGTCCAGCTGGATCTGGGCATAACTCAGGCATGTTCTCCTCTATTGCACAATCCTTGACAAATATTCTAACTTTCTGCTGTGTCAGGGTCCTCATCTATAAAGCTGATCACTAGGGCAGCTAGTCTCCAAAGACACCCCTTCCCTTAATGAGCGACACAGCCTGACGTGGAATCTGAGCGGCTTGTGTCACCTGTGAGTGATGCTGCATGACAGCCGGGCTGAGTACTAGCAAGTTTTGCAGCTCTCCTCTTGCTTTCTTTGAACATGCTGTTGGAATTCCAGAGCTACTACCAGGTGAGAAAGTAAAGAAAGGCAGACACTCTTGCCCAAATCCAGCTTCAGGCTGTTACTTCAAATCTCGTAACCCACAGCTTGGCATGTGACTGCTTTATCACCTTCACGTTCCGCTGTGAGCTCCAGACTGCCATCAACTGACCCTAGTTCCCAACTCCAAGCCTATTTCAGCTGCTCTGTTGCATCTCTGCTCTGTCACTGGAAGACTCGTATTCCCCCAATCTCTAAAATACAAGGACAGTCTAATTTCTCTTATCTTTACTGGATTCACTGCCTAGAATACCCTCCTTCTGCTCAGTCTACCTCCAGCTGGTTTTTCAAGCCATATGTAAATCACTCAAAGTACATCTAAGATCAAATATTGCAGACCTGCTTCAAATTCTAACTATTCCTCATTCAATAAACACTAAGCTCCTACCATATGCAAGGCACTGTCCTGCATGCTGAGGACATACCACTGAACAAAACAAAGTTATCTCATCTGGAGCTTACATTCAACCATGACATTAATAAATAACATGTCATGGGGTCATAAGTGCAATAGGTTTCTGTAAGATGATCAGGGCAAGTCCCTCATAGGAGATGACACAGAGATCAAGGAAAGAGGGAGCAAGCCATGCGGATATGGGGGAAGAGAAAGTCAAGTCCAATGTAGCCAAAGGCAGAGGGCCTGCAGCAGGGACATGTGTGGTGTCCTGAAGAGCAAGTGGGTGTGTCGAACTACATCATTTCAACCCAAACCATGCTCTACAGTGGTTTCAGCCATATCTGGCTCACTGCCCTCTCGTGGTGGTATCTTCATTCTACCAACTTCTATTTAGTAGCTACTACGTGCTAAACTCTGACAGGTGCTAGGTTTGAAATAATTCAGTAGCAAATCCCTATTTTGCTGCACTAAGTCAGGCTATTTAATGGTATCAAGCAAAAAGTATCAAAGAATGTTTCCCTAGTTCTAGGGAATAAAAAATCTTTTCTTAAAACTCTGAGCAATATTAAAACTCATTTCCTTGTTAAAAGAGACAGATTAGGGGCTCCTTCCTATTGCCAAGGTAGTAGCAACCTGTAGAGAGAGAATCTAGACAATCTGGAAAAGAAATGTGCAGGGGACCGGAGTCATAAGATTCTGTCAGCTTTGGCTTCTGCCAATTTTAATGAAGAAACTGTAATATATTACAGCATTTACTCACTGTGAGCTGAGAGTTTTACTGACCTTGTTTCTAATGTTGGCAACATTATAGTAAGATAAATATTATCTTTAAAGTGAAAAGATGGACCTCCTTAAAATGTTCAACAATATGCCCCACAGGTGACAGGGCTGAGTTGCAAGCCCAGGCCTCCTTTAGCCTTTGCTCAGTCTATGTGGTGTGTGATAGTTCACTGTATAATTAGGATGATGTAAATTCTATGATAAATGGTATGAACGGAAGAGGGACTCATTTACCCTTCATCCCTTTGCTAACTTTACAGTGCCTGGAATTAAAGCATCACAGTTAGTCGACGCCCTGGTTGATCTCTGGACAGGGCAGATCCAACCAACTGGTGTAGTGAGGAAGCAGGTATCCCCATAGTTAGGCAAACCCACCATATAGTGAGACCTGCTCATGTCTGGGGATGCTACATGAGCAAGATACAGTCGCCCTCACACATGGAAGTAATGGTGATGACACATTTAGACAAGGAATTGCAGCCCAGAAGAGTCCCAAGAACACAGCTTGAGCAGCCCACAGCGAGAATGCAGGTCTTTTTATTTGTAATCCACTGTTCTCAAACACCCAAATAATTTTATGTACGTGTGTGTTGAAATCGAAAAAAAAAAATTAATGTCCTATAGTGTTCATTTCTCTTTTTCTGGGTCTCCTTTTTAATAATATTCCTCAGAATTTCTAGAGGCCACTCCTCTTTTACTTACGTTCTCAGTCCTTAAAACATACTCAAGCCATCAGTAGTCTTTCTGGACCATTTCAGGACATTTTGAGACATTTAAAATTCTGCCAATACAGGTAGAATTTTGACACATTAACACACGCTGGCATCAGTGACTTTGCAACAAAGGTCAAGAGAGAAAAGATGCATTTTGAATAAGAAAAAGAAAACCAAATCAAATTATAAGGAAATTGTAAGAGATCAAATGTCCTGCTCAAGGTCACAAATCCTATAAGTAGCATAGCAGGAATCTGAACCCAGGATGTCTGGCTCCACAGTATGCTAAATCGCCAAAAAAAAGTATTTCAGGCATTGTTCTATATTTAGCCTAGATCTATACAAGAGGCTTATTAATATAATCAATTCTAAACTGTGTATTTTATTACTGTGTTTAAAAATTTAAGAAATATCGTTTAAAAGAAGTGTATTACCTCTTAGATTTATATAATCTAAGGAATTTTCCTGGAAATAACATTGCTTTCAGGAAGATTACAACCGTTGGAAAAATATTTCATCCTATAATAAATCTACATTTATTTTACACCTTTCTCCTTAGAACTAATGTTCTGGTAGTTAGTTGTTACATGTATTAATGCAGAAGCAAGTCTATGGAAAGCGCATAGTGGGCTCTCTTATATCCAGTACTGTTCTACTTGAACAAATGCAAATCTAGTCGCTAAATGTCCCTGATAGAATTCTGAGGCAAAGTTACACCAGATATTAAATACAATATCGCAGCAAACCAGAGTCTGAAAGCAATCGCAAGTCTCCCCTGGCTTTCAAATGCCTCAAAGGTGTTTTAGAGGCAGACGACAGAAGTAATTTATAACCAAAATTTTGGTTAAATTTTAAATCTATGTTCACATTATAAAAACTATCTTTCTTAGATTGAAGCTAATATTAAAAAACAAACAAACAAACAAAAAAAACTCTAGCCTAAGTAAATCCACTAAATATTTTTGTGTTTACTGCCCTCTAGTGATAATGGATCTGCATGAGATGTAAGAGACAACTACGGTCCTGAAGAGTCATCACGTTTCAGAAAACAGAAACATATCTTACGAGTGTTATGGCGATTTGAGACCAACAGGAACTCCAGGTTTTATTAAAAACCCAACAATCATCTGAAAAAGCTAGGACTCATTCTCCAATAAACCTGGTTTGAATATTTTTCTTAAAAAAGGTTTTATTTAAAATAGAAAACATCTGCAGTGTTTATTGAGAAAACAAATTCCAATAAAAGAAACAATTTTTGTTGAGTGGTTCCCTGAAGCAGGCCTAACACCAGACCGATCCGATAGCTATATTTTTATTTCCCCTCTAAATGGGCTAATCCTCTTATTAAATGTTGGCATGATATTCTATAATTGTTGATACAGCTTGAATTCATATACAGTAGACACAAACTTCTGTATGCTCAGAAGCTATTCAATCTAACTAGAACTATCACTGTCATGATACCATCCTAAACATAATCATTATAACTAATATGGACGTTTGTTTCACTAAAGAATAACCAAGGCAACAAACGTAGCACAAATTTCACATAGAGGAGGCCTCCACAAAAATAATCTCCTAAGAAAAAGTACTTACCACTTACAGAGAAAATGAGAATCCACAGTTCACTTAAACTGGCCTGAGTGAATACTAATACTTCACATTTATGATGGCTATCCTACCCACCATAAAAGACTTGCTAATGTTCCCTCTGTACTTCATGGTATGCTTTGTGAAAACAATTTAAACAGAGAGAATACCTGCCTTCTAAAGCAATAAATATGCATATTTCTAGAAATATATCTTTAATCTTTTACACACACCACGTTTATATGCCATTTTTAAAGTAAATTTAAGTCATAAAATTTGAGCTATAATTTAAAAGAGAAAGGATATTCCTTTTAAAAATGATTCTTGAATAATTTGATAGCCATTTAAAAACAATGTATCAACCTTTATCCTGCACCACACTAAAATCTATTGAAACGGTTTATAAAACCAAATGGAAAACTTATAACCATAGAACTTCTAGAAGAAAAAAATGGGGAAATATTTGTGATCTTGGGTTAAGCAAACGTTGCTTAGAACATAAAAAGCACGAAGCATTCAAAAAATGATAAACTGATTTCATCAAACTTATTTTCCAAAGAAACTGATAAGAGGTAGAACAACGAGCCACAGATTAGGAAGGAAACATGTATAAAGATACATCTGACAAAGAATTTGTAGCCATAGTTTATTAAAAGAACATTTAGAACTCAATAGTAATAAGACAACCCATTGGGGAGAAGATGGTCAAAAGATCTGAACACTTCTTGGAAAAAAAATAAAAAAAGATCAATACACACATGAAAAGAAACACAACATCATTAGCTATTAGGGACATGAAAATTAAAACCACAGTGAAATGCCACGATGTACTTACTGGAATGGCTAAGATGAAAAACACCAACAATACAGAATGCTGGCTAGGATGCAGAATAAACGAAATTCTCATACACTGCTAGTAAGAACACAAAATAGTACAGCAACTTGGGAAAACTGTCAGCTTCTTCTACAGTTAACGAGCACACGGTATGATTCAGCAAACTCACTCCTAAGTATTCACTCAGGAGAAATGAGAACATACGTCTGTAGAAAGACTTATATGCAGATGTCTATAGCAATTCTATTCAAGGACGCAGAAACCTGGAAACGGTCCAGATGTTATATCGACTGGTGAATAGATAAACAAATTGTGGTGCATCCATAAAATGAAATACTAGGAAAAAAAATCAAATACTAGACGGCAATAAAAAGAAACAAATTACTAACATATATAGCAACACAAAAACATGAAGCAAACTGCAAGAAGGCATTCACGAAAGGCTACATATTTACTACATTATTTCCTTCATGGGACAGTCGGGAAAAGACAAAACCATGGGGATGATTGGTACAAGAAGTGGTAGGAAGGGAATGACCAAAAAAGAGCAAGAGAACAACATTTTGGGCGATAGAAATATTCCACGTTATATACTATATACATCACATATAGGATATACACTATATAATATTTAGACTGTATTACATATACTAAATATATAGAATAAATATACATACAGATTATGGTGGTGGTTATCTAATTGTATATATTTGTGAAAAATCATTCAATGGTACACCCGACAAATCTCCCCATATGCAAATAATACCTCAAAAATCTGATTCTGAAAAATATGAGCTAATGTCATGAAATTATTTTAATTCCAGATTTGATTAACTTTACTCAAAGATATGTTAAAAATGAAAACCGTGATTATGTATGGTGCAATAACATTTTTATCCCTTCAAAAATCTCCCCCATTACTTCCCAGAAAGTAGGCATATATTTGTCTAATATCCTTGTTAGCTTTGAATAATACACTATTCAGCAAAATCCAAGTTGCGCAAAGGCTTTAGGCAATAAAATAATAACGAAAGTATTCTCATCAGTACTATTATTATTTTTTAAATTTTAATCCTTTGGGATGAAAATTTCCTTAAAATACTGAGGATCATTTTTTAAAAAGAAACCAAACTCAATTTAATTGATTAACGGTGATGTCCTGGGCCACTGTCTGTCACCCGTCATTGAAGAGTCAATCTAGTTTTTGTATGCTCACTCGAGGCTGGGTACTGAATAGTCCCAAGTGCTGTATTCTTTATGAATCCTTTGTCACTTCTTTCATAGGTTTTATTCTTTTTCTGAGTCATTGGTTGTCAGCCTGTTTTCCAGTCAATGTGAATCTGCTGAGGTAGAGTCAGCTCAGTGCCTCTCTCCCCCTTTCTAATAGGAAGGGTTTTGTCTAAGGCCATATTTCCCGGAATGTGTTGTAAAGAACAGTAGCCCTGTGTGATAAATCTCCAAGAAGACTTCCATTGTCAAATAAACTTCTGACTTAGAGCTAACCTTCTTTGAGATTGTGTACATTAGCATGCTCCAGGCTCTGCCAGGAACTGTAATACATCTTCTTGTTTCATTTTGTTTAACTATTTCCCAAACCTAGGTTGCCTATGAACTTAGGACATTAACAAACAAAAATACTAGTGTTTCATAGAAAATTCTTGTGGAAAGTAATAGACTTTAAATATCAGATAATACACTTTTTAAGAGTATTATAAGTTATTCACTTATTTATGCAACAAATATTTATTAAATAGGTACTATGTGCCAGTTTGGGGGGATAGGGTAAGGAACAAAACAGATGAATCCCCTGCTCATGTAAACTTTGGTGTCCCAGGATGGAAAGACAATAAATGAATAGACAAAAAATGAATAACACTTTGAATGAAGCAAAAAAGCGGGGGGAGTAACATGACATCTCGACAGAGGACCATAAAGTTAAGTAGTCAGGAAAAGGATCCCTGAGAGGCCGTATCCGAGAAGAGGCCCAAATGACTAGAAAAAGCCCAACCAGATCTGGGGCAGAGCAGTCTCAGCAAAGGATGAAGGCACAGTCAGCAGCTGGAAGGACAAGGAGGCAGAATGAGATCAGAGGCGGGCCAAGCAAGGTCCTGCAGGTCCTCATGAGTCTTCTGGAGGGTATGAGGGAACCACTGGAAGGTTGAGCAAGGAGTGACATGATGTGATTCACACATTAAAAAGCTGTCTTTGGAGGGGACAGTGGTTCACCCCTGTAATCCTAGCACTCTGGGAGGTCAAGGCCAGAGGATGACTTCAGTTCAGGAGTTCAAGAACAGTCTGAGCAAGAGCAAGACCCGGGCTCTACTAGAAAAAGAAAAATTATCTGGGCACAGTGGCACATACCTGTAGTCCCAGTTTCTAGGGAGGCTAAGGCAGGAGGACTGCTAGAGTCTAGGAGTTGGAGGATGAAGTATGTCATGATGATGCTACTGCAGCTTGGCTAGGGTAACAGAGCAAGACTCTGTGTCCAGAAGCCAACAAGAAAAAAGCTGTCTGTGTAGGTGATGGTTTATAAAAGGGTAAAAGCAGACTGACAAGAGAGAAAACACCTGAGCAAGAGTTTACAAGACTTGATAAACTGGGCCCTGGAAGGGAAGAAATGAGAAGAATGGACATCTGGCTCGACCAGAACCTGCTTTGGATGGATGTGGTGCCTTGTGCTGAGATGGAGAACACTGGAGGAGGCACGGATTTAGAGGCGGGTATAGAAAGAGTTCTACGCGTCAAGACCAGGAGCATTTAACTACGTGAAATAATTTGTTTTTTACTGCAGAGGGACATTTTACCTCCTTCACCCTTCTTCACTAAGTTCTGGATAAAGAAAGCAGCCATATTGTTGAGTTTTCAATGAGATAATCATTCGGAAAGAACGCTTCCATCAAAATCTTTCAAAATGTTTTTAGAATAGTCCAATAGTCTAATGGCTAATCTACTTTTTAAACACTCTCTTCATAGCAAGGTGAAAGCCTAAGCAACTTCTGCACCCAAGGTCACACAACAGAACCACATTAGAATGCAGCACACACAGCTGGCAGTATTTTTATTAAAGTACTCTATCTTACTTAAACCATTTTAGGAATAAAGACTTCACTAGTCTCAAAAGACTTCACCAGGCAATGAAAAACAATGAAAAGTGGTACAATATGATTTTCTTTTCATTTGCAACAGTGACAGAATAGTAGGGTATGAGAATTATGAGACATACAATGGTACAGAGGATAGGTTCCCACAGTTGGTTTCACACGAGTTCAGGTCTTGCTGTGCCTCTTGTTAGCACTGTACTGTGCAGCATGTTATCCAAGGTGAGAACGGGAGTTAATGCGGGTGACCTTGCACACATTAAGCAGGTGTCAGGAGCTCAACAGGTTATTTGACCAGAAACACTGAAACTTGTCATAAGGAAAACAGTCTGATTAAAACTGCTGCGTTAAGATTTCTGCAATGATGTCTACCCAATAGCTTATGCAATCACTGGCTTGTCTGAAAACTATTAGAATCACTGATACCCGCTGAGAATGCTTTTGGAGATTTAAAAAAATAGAAATAAATTTCTCAGAATGCACTAATCTGACCATGCAAAGATAAGCAGACAGAACTCCTCTGTACAACTCCTCATAAGTAACACTTTGTCTCTACTGAATCTCTCCCATTGCTGTATAAGTTCATTCTACTTTGAGTGAATGTAGTTTTAAAACACTGGGTTAGTATTATTCTTCAAAGGAAGCTCTTTTTAAATTCCTTCAGATAGATTTGACTCTGGATGTAAGCAAATAAAAACAGACTACGGGTAGGGACTGTATAATGGAAGTTACAAACAGCAGAAAAGTAGATAAGATTCTTAATCATTTACGTAAAAAACACTACAAGTCTTACAAACATGATCAAGAGCAGAACAAGAACAATTATAGCTTGGGCTATCACTTTCTCCTAAAGCTCAGGAAGCAAGCATGTGAATTAGGATATATAAACTTTCTTTTGCAGGACTAAGAAAACACAGCAAGTGGATAACTTTTATAGCTTCTTGGATACCATTTCTAACAGTTCATGAAATTGTTTTCCCTTAAAGCCCATAATAAATAATAATAAAAGGTAATATTTATTGATTATCTATTAAGTGTCAAGGACAATGCTGAGTACTCTCTTAGAATAATTTCATTTATTTCTAATAACAATCCTACGAGCATTATCATTATTCTCATTTTACAGATGAGACTTAAGGTTTCAGCTATCAACTCTGCAGGTAACACCCAAGCAAAATACTGCCTTTTCAATCAGAAATCCAGTCCTGACAATTGAAGGCCTATAGGGAATTTCTACTTAGATATGTAGCCTTACTTCAATTTCATGCCTAAAAGTTTAATTGCCATACAAGATCTGATAATTACATTTGTGAACCTGTCACAGTGCTCTTACACTGGTAGTACCATACAAACAACTCAGTAAGGTTTCATAACCTTAGTATATCAGCTTCTCATAGCTGTGTTCCTGCCCATGTGTGGTGTGTCTTGCTGTTGCACGCTTTTCTGTACTATCTCAAGAATGTTGTAGCTTGAATTAGAGCAACAAACAAACATTAAATTTCTTGTTAAACTCTGCAAGAGCAAAAGTGAAATCAGGGACAATGTCAGTCCACGTTTATGGTGATAATGCCATGAAGAACATGGCAGTGTACAAACAGGTTAAACCCTTTACTGAGGGGAGGAAGTGACACTGATAAAGAGAGGTCAGGGCAGCCAGTAATGGGCAGAACTGACAAAAACATGGCAAAATTTTGCTGAATTGTGCATCAAAATAATCAGCTGACTCTAAGAAGCATAGCAGACCAAGTAAATACCCATAGAGAAATAGGAAAATCCTAACTGAAAATCTTGGCCAACAACTCCAGGCGCTTATATCACAACAGTGCACCAGCTCACACAGCACTGTCTGTGAGAGAGTTTTCAGCCAGTAGACAAATGACTGTATTGGAACACCCTCCCTATTCACCTGATTTGGCCCCCACTGATGTTTTTCTTTACCTGAAGATAAAAGAAATATTGAAAGAAACACATTTTGATGATGTTCAGGACACCAAGGGTAATGTGACAATACCTCTGATGGCCATTTCAGAGAGAGTTCTAAAATGCCTCGAAGGGTGGACTAGGCACTGGCACTGGTGCATAGATTCCCAAGGAGAGTACTTTCAAGGTGAATGTAGTGATATTCAGCAATGAGGTAGGTACCACTCTGTGTAGGATGAGATTGTGAACGTAATTCTCAGATCTCATACTATCCAACTCTCATCCCAACCCTTACCCAAGTGACTTCTCTTTCTAATTTTCAACTTTTATTCTTTCTATTATTTGGGTTTAGAATTTCATACTTTCTTCTGGCTGTATCTCCCAACCCCACCTGCCATGTCTTATATATCTTATCACCCTTGCCCATGCAATCTCTCTCTTATCCATTCATTTCTTTTCATCCCTATCATACTTCAGGCCCTTATGACTTTGTATCTAATTTCCTAACAGATTCTTCTTACTTTCAGTACAATTTCCCCTCAATATAATCCATCCTGCATACCACCACCAGACTTACCCTTCTAAAATCATTTTGTTATTATTTTCCTTGTAAAAACTTCCTTATAATCAAATTCAAGGATTCTTTAGGATGTATAGGACAATGTGCAAAAACTTGACTTGGTATTTAAGGCAATCAGCAGAGAGGCCCCAATCTATACTTGTGATACCTACCTCTGGTCCTATTGTCAAATCCTGTGCTCCAGGCAGGCTTACTTTTCCACTAACTTCCTATCCCCTCAAACATGTGATAAGGCTAAATCCACAAAAGGGTCCCAATAACCCCTGGAATATTACCTCTTCCCTGGTTACCAACCTATACTCAAGATCCAACTTTAGTAGCACCTTTCCTGGGATGCTACCCAATCATTCTTGTCCTGTGTTGAAAACACTCTGAACTCCCGCACAAGATAAGCACGTCATCAATATCATGAATTATTATATGGCACATTAACACAGAACAGGCTGACTCCTGTGGCTAGCCGCACTTTCAGTGGCATGTCTATATGCTTTTCTACCTACGTGTTTAGATACAGACACTCACATATAAAAGTCTCACTTTATCTGTAAAAATGTTCGGAGTAGACCTACATCCTATAATAACAAGGCTATCCATAGATATCTTCTGGGAGAAAAAAAATAGAATAGGCTATGACAAAAAGCTTGAAGACTGGACTATGGCTGTCTGTAGCCAAAAGGTGCAAAATCAAAACCTCCTATCGATTTCTTTCCCATGTGAAAGTGGTATTTGATCTAGGGAAAAATGACCATGAATCAAATCCAAATAATAAAGACACACTACACTAAAACTTTGATTCAAAAGTGATGATGTCAGTTACAACCAGAACCAAGGTCAAATGTCCAGCAACAAAAAGTTTTTATTCACCACAAGATAGAAACCTTGACCAAAGTAACACAGAACTATTTTCTTCTGGGTCACTTAACTTTCCTGTGCCTTGTTACTTCATCTGTGAAGGGAAGGGGGTGAATAGACTCATCTCACAAACTTCTTTTACTTGTAAAGGCTTTTGGAATTTAAAAAAAAACACCCAACTTTTATTAAGCAGACCAAAGTTTGATTTCTTTGCAACCTGGCTGACAGTGAGTGGAAAATGAAGAGGGATCAATCACTACTCCCTGACTCATTTTCAACCCTCATAACAACTACAGTGCTAGGGAATTTCTTCTTCTTTCTTCTCTCGCTTGCTACAGCTAGTGTCAGACTCATGACTAAGATCTCATCATGGGGCCAGAACCGAGGGGTTCAGAGTCATTTCATCCATTCCCTTTTTTTCTCAGCAGGATTGTCGTTTTTCATCTGTGCAATGCTTAAAAGGTCTATTTTTGGTTCTTATGTCTACCTCTCCCAGATACCTAGTATCTGGATATTGATGAATATTTGACACTTTTGTTAATCACTGAAATACTCAGTTTGGGTATTTCAAAGAATCAGAAAAAGCCCTGGAGGTTGTCCAGGGTGAGGGAAAAGCTAAACACAATCAGTGAGCCAATTTGTAAGCACAGTGAAAAGACCAGCTGTGAGACCTTCACGACTCTAATCAAAGTCTTTCTTACGGCTGCCCTCATACATGTTCTTTCAAAGAAATCATGACGAAGCAGTCATTGAGAGTATAAATAAAAATATGCTATTACTGAGTGCTAGGTAACCAAGCTAAAAACTAAAGTAAACAAACTCAGTGGGTCATCGCATATGTCAGCTAGTAAGGGCCCATAAATCACCATGACCGGGTATCAGGATTTCAAAGACACACTCTGTATTTTCTCCAGCCCTGCTGATTCAAGATCCAGTTGCACTGGGTTACCTATATGGCAGTACGTAAATTTGTAAGTTTAAAAATAGTTCTAGTCCTCATCCCCATTAAAGATAGGCCTTAGTACTTATCATATGTGTACACCACACTGTATACTTCACATAAGCTTTCATTTAATTTTCATAACAATCCTGTGAGGTAGATTATGTTAGTCTTTATCTACAGACAAAAACAAAGGCTCAGGGGTGAAAGTAATTTGATTATCTAGGGCTACAAGTCTATGTAGGGTAGAGTACCTTGATATCTAGAAGAGAGGAATTGCTAAGCTCCTCAGAATCCAGGCGATTTAATATAAAACCAAGACAAAGGTTCATGTTTTTCACGTGCTATTCCGTTCCACTTTACTCTTCCAGCATCCAATAATAACTTAGAATACAGGATAGTGAATCGGCTTATCCTTGTTTTGACACAGCCTATTTTCACCAGCTTCCAGCTTGCATCTTGCTATCCCAGGGTCCATCAACTACCTTTTTCTCACTCTTAGGCAAAAGGCTCCTTAGGGGATGTCCCATGATCCACTGCTACTGGGCCATGACTCAAGGAGGCAACAGGTGAAGGAGGTGACGCCAGATATTAGTGCTAAAAATGACCTGGGCCTCGTGAAATACACCACGTCCATAAATCTCCTCTCTCTAGTCATCTCTACGCCTCCCACTCCCCCACCACAGCTGACCATCCCCCCTTAAACATTCACATCCTCTGGCTGACCTCTCTGGATTTCTTTATTCAAGGCTGTCCCAAAGGTTCGTTCCAACCAGATTTCACCATATGAACCCGGTGGTGGAAAGGGGGCAGGAACATGAACTGGTCATTTTGCCTCTAGCCAAGACAGCCCTTACCCGAGACCAGCCTGGCCAGTCATAACTCTGCCTCCCACCCCTCCCCTTCCTCACCTTGTACTGTCTGGTATGTCCTGTCTTTCTCTCTACTTTTCTTTCCTTTCATCTTCCCTTTCCATTTTTCTCCCATTAAGAAAACATACCTCC
Organism: Galagoides demidoff; assembly: GCA_963574575.1. Lineage (NCBI taxonomy): Eukaryota > Metazoa > Chordata > Mammalia > Primates > Galagidae > Galagoides > Galagoides demidoff. The sequence continues at coordinate 16,230 of CAUYQV010091887.1, forward strand.
AAGGCATTCTCGTGGTAATGGGCCATTTTTAGTATACAGAATCTGCTTCCATCTGCTTATACCTTCCCTGAATGTATTCTATACCTTCTCTTTCTGCCACCTGCCTCCCGCCATTAATGAAGTTTCATCCCACCCCCACTCCTAAATCCTTTGCCAGCTCAGAATCTCAGATCTGGTTTTATCATGGGCTCCTCAGCCTTCCAACCATATTACCTTCCAGTTAATGGGGCCCCATTAACTTAAATACCTGCCTAACACACCATCTCACCAGCATGTTCCTTCTAGGAGCTTAGGGCCAGTTTGGTTTTGTTTCCATCCCAAACATGACTTAGAAAACAAGAAAGGCAGAACTAGGTGTACTATAGGATTCACCTCTAGGAATTACATTTTGCTGACATTACTCTTGCTATTTTGGAATCTAATGCTTACTAAATAGAAAAATATTATTTGGATGTATTTTGAAAATGCAGCCTGAGAACAAACCCTGGTTCTTCTAGCTCTCCATCTTCCCCATAATGCGACATCCAGAAAATAATTATCTTCTCTACCTACTAAGAAGCATATGGATCCTAGGTAAGTTCAACTGAGCCTCAGTCTTCATCTATGGAGATATTCAATATAACGTTTCTGGGACTAAATTAGAAGGTTCAGGTCTGAGATCTGAGAAAATATCCAGGATCATTCCCTACATTAGAAGGCAGAGCATATGATGGCATTTCCTGACCAGCTATCATCAAAGATTGTTTATATATATATATATCAAATAGGTGATATTAAAATGTTTGAAAATAAGGCTAAATGGCAACAAGTAATTAATTTTCCACTGAATTCTACTTTTGAAGAAACAAAATACTCTCATGTAGTCTGCAAAAGTACACGTTGCTTTTTTTGTTCTTATCTGTTATACATCTATTAGTCATTTTATTACTCATTAACACTACACAGAAAAAATAAAACTCAGGCCTAAACAGTATTTCCTGAAAGTAAACTAATTTTTCCCTGATGTACAATAAAGAAGGAGGCATATTTCCAGTAAAAGATTCTATGGGATTTATTAAAACCCAATTATCACTTACTCTTATGAAGATCTAAGAGAATATACTGAGAATATAAGAGTGAGAAATGAACAGAAAACCAAAATATATACCAAAGATAATGTTAATTGATTTCATTCTTATCACAGCCTATCACTGGAACTAACCTGAAATATGTTTTTTGAAAAAAGATACACGACGATAGGTGTTTAGTTTTATAAAAGGAAAGAGGAGAGTCAACACTTACTGAATGCCTAATCTAGGAAAGGCTCTGGCCAAAGATAGATTAAAAAAAAAGCTAAACCCTGAGATTCAAGACTTCAGTTTTCCTAAACCTGTCTTAATTTTTGAATATTCTTTTAACAGGATTACAGCTTTGCTCAATATCGGTAGTCATTAGCCTCTTGTGTTAGATGGGTCTGCTTTACAAATAATTAAATAACACCTACATATAGTTAAAGCAACCATGAAAGAATTCTCTTTATTAAAACTGTGAAAGCCATTCCAAATTTGAAATGTATTCTTTTCTAAAATTCTTTCTATGAAGCTCATTTCTTTCTGAAGTTTAAAAAAAAAAAAACCTAGCAAATATGAACTAGAACCTTTATGGTCACAGAACGTACTTTTTTTCTTTCTCTTTCTTTTTTTTTTTTATTGAGACAGAGTCTCACTTTGTCACCCTCTGTAGAGTGTTATGACGTCATAGCTCACAGCAACTTCTAACTGTTGGGCTCAAACAATTCTCCTGGCTCAGCCTCCCAGGTAGCTGGGACAACAGGCTCTGCCACTACTATTTTTAGAGATGGGGTCTTGTTCTGGCTTAGGCTGGTCTCGAACCTGTGAGCTCCAGCAATTCATCTGCCTTGGCCTCCCAGAGTGCTGGGATTACAGGCGTGAGCCACTGTGCCCGGCCTAGAATGTACTTTTTTTCTAAAACTTGGAGTTGATGTAAAGGCATAAATAAACAATACCTTACTAAGAAATGCTCCTTTCTTTGTAACTCCATATAATTCAGTACCATTTATAATTCTTTAAAAAGGCATACAACTAATTATTTATGGTATGATGCTTCTTTTCTCTTCATTTCCCACTATAGTGAAATTTCTATTCTTCCTTCTTGACTGGATTTAGAACAGAATGATTAGTTAGAATTAAAAGGAGAGTAACAAAAGGAAAACACTTGTATGTAATCCTCACAGTACTCTGAAGGTATTTTGTGAGGATCTTATTTCTTTAAGATGTCTTTATTCATACACATATTTTACTATAAAACAAAAACAAAGCAACCACACACTGTTCTGTACAGGGAAAGCAGCCTTGAAATCAGCCCATTACTTTCTGGAATGGGGAAGGCAGACACCAGCCTGCACTTACTCCAATATGGCAGCGTCTTTGCCTGGTTGCTATGGACACATCCCTGTCAGGCCTGCGCTTTCCACTCTCCAGACCTTTTTATGACAGGCCAAGGTTTCCTATTATGGTGTCTGTATCCCCACACAGCACACTGCATGCCAGTACTAAAAGCCAGAGGCTGCCCCTATAGGGAATAGAGGGCAGCAGACCAGAGATGCTGATGGAGACTCAAGCACGCCTTGGGCAAGCATCACAGAATGTTCTTTCATAGGCCGAAGCCGACAAACACATCCTTTCTGTCCAAGGCTAGCAGAGAAAGTATTCAGATATGTCACTTTCAGTTGGAATACACTAATAATAAGGATGATACTGCCAACACAGGTACAGAGGACAGAGCAATTTAAGGCCATGAATATGCCTTAGATGGCTTTTGCCTGAGAACTACAAATTTTTAACTTAAAATCAGTAAGACTAATCCAGCACATAATATGCTAAAATTTCTGAGACATGAGTATTCATAAGCAGAAGTAAAATTGTTAAGTAGGAAATGCTCGGGATTCTTACCATTGAAAGAAAAACACCAGCTCAGCGCCTGTAGCACAGTGGTTACGGTGCCAGCCACATACAAGGAGGTTCGAACCCAACCTGGGCCAGCTAAACGACTGCAACAAAAAGTAGCTGGGCATTGTGGCCAGTGCCTATAGTCCCAGCTACTTGGGAGGCTGAGGCAAGAGAATCGCTTGAGCCCAAGAGTTTGAGGTTGCTGTGAGCTGTGACGCCACAGTACCCTACCCAGGGCAATATGGTGAGACTCTGTCTCAAAAAAAAAAAAAAAAAAAAAAAAAGAAAGAAAAAAAGAAAGACAGACAGACAGACACCTTTCTTGAAAGGCACAAACTACAATCCAAGGTGAGAAACGGCATTTATGTTCACCAACATCATGCATCCTATACTAATTTATGTGACCAACTATAGAATGTCATACTGACACTCACAAGGTTTGGGCTAAAAACAGTGTAGAAAGCCTAATTGGAAGAATGAAACAGAGACACAAAATATTGTACTAAGAGTTAAGAGAACTACAAATAAAAATCCTATGGAAGGTCAAAGGTGAAAAAACATCATATTCCTGCCTAGAGTGGGAGATAAGGACAAAAAAAGGCTTTACAAAAGAGGGAGCATTACAAAACAGGCCAGAAAAGAGGCTTAGTGCATTTTAGATAAACTGTTTGTTTTAGAACACTTTCAGATTTACAGAAAACTGGTGAAGACAGCACAGATAGTTCCTATACACTCCACACCCAGTTTCCCCATTATTAACTTCCTACATTAATACGACACATTTGTTGAAATTATTGAATCAATATAGATGCATTACTATTTAACTAAAGTTAATACCTGATTTGTATTTGCCTAGTTTTTACCTAATGTTCTTTTCCTGTTCCAGGGTCCCATCTAAGACATCACATTATATGTAATGGTCATATCTCCTTAGGCTCCTCTTAAGATGTAAGTTTCTCAGATCCTCTTTGTTTTTGATAAACCCTGACGGTTATGAAGAGTCATGGTCAGGTATTTTTTACAATGTCCCTACACTGGGATTTGTCAGATATTTTTCTCACGATTAGACTTGGCTTAATGTGTTTTTAATAAGAAAACCACAGACACAAAACGCCATTTCCATCAGCACGTGTCAAGGTTACACACTCTTGCTTGACTTAACTGCTGTCCAGGTTGACAGCGATGACCTGAGTGAGGCTTTTCCACTGTGGAGTTGCTCATTTTCCCTCCCACATTGCTCTGTTTGGAAGGAAGTCAGTATCACAGGCCACACGAAACGGATGGGGTGTTCTGTTCTCCCTTCTTAGGGTGAAATATCTATATAAACTCTTTGTAATTATTCTTCTGCGTGGGTGTTTGTCTGTTCACCCCTATGTAATTATTTCTTCAATAAATGGCTTACATCAATATGGACATGGGGACATTCATTTTATCCTCTGGGTTGTAATCCAATGCTAGAAGATTTTCTTGTTCAAATCGTGTCAGCTCTGACCACTGGAAGCTCTTTCCAGTTGCTCCAGCATCCATTTGACATACCTCCATAGTGCGAGTCCTGTTTATTTAAACACATCATGACTTTCTGGCACTATCAGACGCTCCAGGCTCATCTTGTATATTTCATTCCTGAGTCCCTAGAATCAGCTATTTCTACAAAGAGTCCTGGTTCCTTTTACTGGAGAATGGTATAAGAAACCAAAATGTGGGTTGTCCATGAGCTCACTGCTACAGGGGGTGTCACTTCTAAACTCTCCCGGCTGAAAGAGCAAGGAAATATTTACGTGTATATTAGACGGTTAGGAATGTTGAAAGGTGGAATGAAGGGCTGAGATCTTCATATACTTTCCTTTATATTAAATATTCATAAGATGTTATATATCTGGATTACTTCCGGTTTCATTCAGAGGAATAACAGAGAGATATATTCACCTATGAAAAAGACTGGCTAGATTTTTTCTCCACTACTTTATGTATTTCTGCTAGAAAAAGCTCACAGATTATAACCAGTTACAGTTTTCTTTAAGAAAAAAAAAAAACTCAAGAGATTGTTTGATATTCTGATATAAGCTAAGGCCAGTTTAATGGGCTATACTGTAAAGTACACAATGAAATGAAAGGTAACCTCCCAAGACAGAAATAGAGGTGGAGAAAAAGCATATAGAACAACAACCAAAAAACCCTGGCTTTCTAAAAGTCACGGATGGAGAGAGAAGAGGAAATGAAACACCACGGTATTTCTCCTTTGGTTAGCAGCAACGTCATTAGGCCACCATCAGAAGCTCATGGGAAAGGCAGGAATCAGGACAGCATACAAACACCCTCAAACCCTTGGCCTCCAAAATAACAAAAATTAATGATATTCCTTTACAGATGAAGACAAGTGACTTAGCACACTGAGTACCAACCATGTTCCTGACTTTGTCTCAATAATTCCTATCTTTTACTTCATTAAATCACAGCACCTGTTTAACAAAGGAGGACGCTGAACCATTGAAGGCCAAGTGGTCCCATGATCCAGGCAGGCTGGCTATAGGAGGGCGGCTCTAAGCCCACAGATGACGCTTCTGGAGGAATAGATGCCTAATGGACGGGATAATTCTGCTGAGAAAATCTGCCACTTTCTCTTCCAGTGGATAAATCTTATTGGAGGCAGACAAGGAAAACTGTAGATTGTTTAAAACCTCTTTCTGATAAAAAAATGAGTCTCAAACTTGTTCTTGCCATTGATCCTCTGACTACTATATCCATAAGTGGTAATCAAAATGTGTTAATATGGTACATGGATAATTTTTTTTCTCATTTTGCTAAAGATTAATTTTAATGTACATTACAAAAAATATAACTAGACCAACAAACCTATGATTTCATGCATATCATTGCTTCAGATGAAGCACTCAGGTGGGTATTCACATTCAAAAATGAACAGCTTTAAGTAACTTTTCTATACACTAAGAACAATCTGTATAACAACAATTAAGAAAACAATCCCATTCATGAAATACTCAGAAATAAACTTAATCAATAAGGTGAAAGATCTGTACACTAAAAACTGTAAAACATTAATAAAAGAAACTGAAGAAGACATAAAAAGATATTTGTGTTCATGGTTTGAAAGAATTAATATTGTTAAAATGTCCATACTACCCAAAATGATCTAAAGATTCAGTGCAATTTCTATTAAAATTTTGATGCAATTTTTCACAAAAATAGAAAAAAAAATCCTAAAATTCATACTAAACCAAAAAGATCTAATAGCCAAAGAAATCTTGAGCAAAAAGAACAAAGTTAGAGGCATCACACTCCCTGATTTCAAAATATACTATAAAGTTACTATAATCAAAATAGCATGGTACTGGCATAATAACAGACACAGCAACAAATGGAATAGGACAGAAAGCCCAAAAGCAAACCCAAGTTTCTGCAGTCAATTGATTTTTGACAAAGATGCCACAATGGGGAAAGTACTATTTATTCAATAAATCGTGCTGGGAAATCAGAAGAATAAAATTAGAATCTTTTCTCATAAGACACAAAAATCAACTCAAAATGATTTAAAGGTATTTAAGGTTAAGACCTGAAACTATAAAGCTATTAGATGAAAAAACAGGGGAAAATCTCTACAGCATTGGTCTGGACAATGATTCCTTGGATAATACTCCAAAACTACAGGCAACAAAAGCAAAAATAGGTAAATGGGATTCCGTCAAACTAAATGGCTTCTGCAGAGCCAAGGAAACAATTAACAGAGTGAAGAGACAACGCATGGATTAGGAGAAAATATTTGCAAATGATGTATCTGATGAGGGGCTAGCATTCAAATACGTAAGAAACTCAAAGAACTCAATTGCAAGAAAATAACTTGATTTAAAAATTTAGAAATCTGTTACCAAATAGATGAATGGTAACAAGTGTTGGCAAAGAGGTAGAGAAAGGGATCCCTAGCACAGTGCTGATAGGAATGTAAATTAATGTAGCCATTTTGGAAAATAGTACAGAGGTTCCTCAAACATCTAAAAATAGAGACCAGATGAGCTGGCAATCCTACTTCTGGGTATATGCTCAACAAAACTGAAATTGGTATTTGCAAAGATATCTACACTCCCATATTCATTTCAGCATTATTTGCAATAGCCAAAATAGAGAAGCCACGTAAGTGTCTATCAATGGTTTAATGGCTAAAGAGACTAATATACATACAAAATGGCGTAATATACAACCTTAAAAAAGAAGGAAGTTCTGCCAGTCTTGACATCATGGATGGAAACGGAAGGAAGACACTGTAAGTGAAAATAGCCAGGCATAGAAAGACAAACGTCTTCAATGAATGATCTCACTTATATGTGGCATTTAAAAATGACCATCTCATAGAACCAGAGTGGAAAGTTGGTTACCAGATGCTGGGAAGGAGAAGAAAGAACAGGAAGGGGAAGATGTTGATCAAACAGTACTACGTCTTAGACTGAAGAAATAAATGTTAGTGATATACTGCACTGCCTCGTGACCACAGTTAACGTACTTACTGCATGTTTCAAAATTGGAAGGTAGGTTTTTAGTTCGTTCATCATAAAAAAATGCTACATTGGTGAGATGATAGGCATGTTAACTATCTTGATTGACTCTTTCTATAACGTAGACAGAAGATATCACACTGAACCCCCATAAACACACACAATTATGTCTATTTAAAAAGTATATAAATTTTAAGAAGATGAATAATTGCTTTATATTGAAATATTCAACATACAATAGCAGATATGCATGCACACAGAAAAGACAAGGTTTGAATATTAATTTAAACTGTTATAAAGGGAGAAGGGAGGGGGGAATGGGTGGAGGGAGGGGGATTGGAGGGACCATTTTTGAGGGAGACCCAGTTCTAATGTGAAAACAGCCCTTGGAAGTTCAAGAATAATTTGTCCATGTGTAATAGGCTGTTGAAAAACCAAACAGTCTCTTGGCGGCACAGACAGGTTGATAGTCTGTCTACCTAATAAGCAGTGATGATGTCAAAGCAAGGCTCTCCCTAACATCAAGAAGTAAAGTTCCCATAGCTCTGGGTAAAAACATAGCAGGACAGTAGCAGACCATAAGCAGCGAGTCACCTTCTATAGTCATAAAATCCCAGCATTTGGATTGGTTCTGAATTTTCTCCTCTGTGGAGCCTGCTCATGTTTCATCCCCTCATTGCTGGGTCTACTAAGGAATTTTTTACTTTCTCGTGTTCCATGCTACTGTCCCCATTACCTCAAATATGAGGGATCTTCTTTTATTCTTGGAGGCAGAAAACTTTTCTCTTTCTGATCCCTTCTCTTCATTCTTTTGTTTGTATACTGTAAACCTTTCCTATTTGTTCTATTCCTTTGACTCCCTCTTTTCCTTCATTATTTCTGCTGTCATCACTACTTTAATGCAAAGAATATCCAAGTTACTGAGTGGAAAAAAGGTTACTGAGGGAGAAGAAAATAACCTGAGAACAAACATTATGATAAATACTGCAACAATAATATGTCAGTTGTCAACCCAAATAAATAAGGCAAAAATCTCAATCAATGGAGGTTTATTAAGTGAAGATTTTGAAGATGTGCCTGGAGAAAAAATCATTAACCACAGACAAGATGTGGCCATTTTTACTGAAGGGAAGTTTTGAATCTTTAGCATTTTAAAGGCATATAGAAAGAAGGAAAAAGGCAAGGGGGAGGGTGGGCTGATGGGGTAATGGCTACATTCTTTTCAGGCCCAAGAAATCTACATTTTACATAAAATAAGGGAGTCAAGGAAACATCAGTTATGTAGATGTCCTTGGGTAGGTGGAAGAATGCCTGATTCTGTCTTTTCTCAGGTTCTGTTACCTGTAAGATAAACTTGTAACTCATTATTAGTGTGGAATTGAACAGGCTTTAGTTTTAGTTGGTAGACATAGGTACAATTTGCATGTCCTTGCTTATAAGTGGTTGGTAAGAAATTTCCCTAATGAATGACCCCGCAGAGCCAGCTCCTTACAGGGTACCTGAGGCTGTGGTTTTCTTTTTACACAACATACACAGCTAGAGATAAGGGTTGACTCCCTCATCTGAAATATATTATATTATCTGCTGACTAACTGATGGCAGAAAGGAATTCTATCTCTACCAGTTTTCTGGAAGAAACAGAGTTTATAAAGTGTGGTCATTTAAGATCTAGTAGGTTTCAACAAGATAATCATTTAGGAGCACCAGGGTAGGGTTGCAAGATTTAGCAAATACAAATATAGGAAGCCCAGTTAAATTTGAATTTCAGATAAAACAATATAATAAATATATCTTATATACTATTTGAGATATACTTATGTTGTTTAATTTTCATCATCTAAAAGTCCAGTTAAATTTGGCATCCTGTTTTTGTCTAGCAGTACTATCCTGGGTTCATCTGGTTAAAAACGACTGTATTGCTCTCACTTGTTAAAGGCATAACAACAATAGCTCATAATAATTATAGGCATAAAATGTCTCTCCCTCACTTCTCTGAGGTTGGCAAGACCCCAAAGTATGCTTGTGTTAGACCTCACTGGATGTTGGCCCAGGTGTTTGTCATTAGAAAACAAGGAGCTGCTCTCTAAGAATCCTTCCCTGCTGTTGGCTTCTGAAAGCAAGTCCTGTCCTAACCTACCCAAGCCAGCCTGGTGCCAGCTGTCAATACTTGTTCCTAAAAATAAAAGGTTTTTCTCCATTTTATTTATTGTCCTGCTATTGACTAGGATTTCTTCTTATTTGGTTGGCATCAATCTGATCATATGTCAAGCCTTCCCTTGGTCCTGAATCTGCTTACTTTCTGATCCAATGTGATTATCAATTAGAAACCATTTCTGAACTAATTACACCTGCCATCTGAGTCCTACAGTTATTCACAAGCTGAGCAAGCATTCATGGGGTGTCTATGCTATACCTGCACCTCACTGGACTCAGACCTATCTGAATGAGCCTCAGTCAATGTGACTCAGCTGAATGTAGTCACAGACGCAATGCTTCAAAAGTTATTTATTGACACAGTAATTCTGACTAACAAATAAATGCAGTATCTCAGTAGCAGCGTGCAACAATAAAAAAACAAATGTTTTGTTCATGAATCTGTGGGTTACAACTAATCTCATCTACTTAATAAGATCTCAGCTGTGCTTGCTCATGCATCTGGGGTCTGCTGTGCTTCTGCAAGATGAGGCTGTCTGGGTTGCCTGGGGTAGTTTACCTGACAGCTGGCTGTGGGTGGAAATAGGAGCGTATCTCTTGGGAAAACTGACCTGGGAGGCAGGCCTGTGCATGTTCTCATAGCACCAGCAAAGGGTAAGATTGAGCAGAAATGCATGAGTACTTTTCCCAAGTTTTCCTGAGTCACATCTGCTGGTCTCCCATTGGCTGAAGGAAGTCACAATGCCAGTGAAAATTCAAGGAAAAGGAAATAAACTTTGCCGTTTTGGAAGAAGATCAGGGTGGCAAAAGCTGAGATTGTGTTTGGGGAGTATCTGGGAGGAGATTAGGCTGAAGAGTTAGGAAGGGGCCAGATATTCCAAGACTTGCCAGCCTTAAAAAAAGTCACTTAGTAGATGTTATTTTAAAGTTATTTATTAACTTGTAGTGGTTTTGTAACTTATCATTTTTTAGATAGTACCTTTTTCATCTGTAAAATGAGGGAGTTGTATTAAATCAAAACTTACTAACTGGGAGATTAATCTAGCTAGCAAATGTAGATTTTTATTTTTTTGGCCAAAATAGTATTCATTAATTTAAAAAAAATGCATAATGAGAATATCTGTTCTTCAAGTTTCCACAGGCCTGTTAACCTAAACTTTGAATTTTTTGCTTCCCACATTTACATTTTCTACCCACTCGTACATTTTTGAATTTTCCAGTCCACAGTTTGGTAAGTTCTCCCTCAGTTCTGTTTCTCATCATCTGAGAAGTATGAGTATAAATTTGGGGTGGCATTAATTAGGAGAGAGAAAACAGCAGAAATGAAAAAAGTCATATATAATCCCAATGAAAATATTGGTGGATCAAGAACAAGCTCAGCCTGCTAACAATGCAACTAAAAGAAGTTATTTAATTAAGGGAACAACATTATTGTCAAGATGATAATGGATTTTTGTCTATTTACCTGTCCCAGTAGAAAAAAAATGCTGATAAATGAGAATATCAGCAGTGTAGAAATTACAACTGAAAGCATTATGGGCCCAGAGTCAAGTTCTTTACCTGAATACTTTTATCTAAATTTAAATCTTGGAATTTTTAAAAAGTTATTTCTTGTAGTCACTGTTAAATAAACATCGTAATCCCTTTTGAAGAGGAACTAATCTTGTGCAGAAATGAATTAAACGGTCCTCATAATCTCAAGTCATACTCTTCATAGTGAACATACATTTTAGGTGGTAACAGACTTCAGAGAATTATTTCAGGCATGTATTCTAGAGACACAGGGATTGAACTTCATGCAAACGTACATGTTTGTGTTTTCTCTGCTAGACAAGGAAATTTCTCCCCAACCTTCAGTTTTACAAATTCTCCTACAATAGAATATACACCTCTGTTAGATGAAAACAAATAGAAAAATCAGGAAAGTTTGTTAATGTGGAGCATTTCATTTTATAGCGCAGTCAGAATTATAATCATTCCACAGCACTCTGAAGAACTGGACTGTGTTTGGAAGATTTTAGGTCCACTGATTCTCTATAACCGAGTTGAGTAAGCAGGTCTCTCAAAGGGAGGACCAGGGCACAAGGCAAGGGCAAGTGGAACAAATTTACCAATCAACGTGCTAACTGCTAGCATTATGCTTTATGAAGGAAGTAGCTCAAATCCAACAGGGTTACATTTTTATATTCTTAATTCACTTTGATTCATTCATTTTAGCATCACTGAAGGAATTATTAACTTAATATCTGTATGATAGACACGATACATATTTCTAAGTCCTTAATCATCAGAGAAATGCAAATCAAAACTACTTTGAGATATCATCTAACCCCAGTGAGATTAGCCCATATCACAATATCCCAAAACCAAAGATGCTGGCGTGGATGTGGAGAAAAGGGAACACTCCTACACTGCTGGTGGGAATGTAAACTAATATGTTCCTTTTGGAAAGACATCTGGAGAACACTTAGAGAACTAAAAATAGACCTGCCATTTGA
>CAUYQV010091889.1:0-28954 GCA_963574575.1 Galagoides demidoff
GGCGCCTGTGGTCCCAGCTACTTGGGAGGTGGAGGCAGGAGACTCGCTTGAGCCCAGGAGTTGGAGGTTGCTATGAACTGTGATGCCATGGCACTCTACCCAGGGGGATAGCTTGAGGCTCCATCTCAAAAAAAAAAAAAAGAATCAGAAAGGTAAGGCTGGTGCAGTGGTTCATGCCTATACTCCTAGTACTCTGAGAGGCTGAGGCAGGTGGATTGCCTAAGTTCAGGAGTTCGAGATCAGCCTGAGCCACGGCGAGACCTCATCTCTAAAATTAGCTGGGCATTGTGGTGGGCACTTGTAGTCCCAGCTACTTGAGAGGCTGAGGCAGAAGGATGGTTTGATCCCAGGAGTTTGAGGTTGCTGTGAGCTATGACACCACAGCACTTTACTGAGGGTGAGACTCTGTTGCAAAAAAGAAAAAGAAAAAGGCAGCACCTGTGGCTCAGTGAGTAGGGCGCTGGCCCCATATACTGAGGGTGGTGGGTTCGAACCCAGCCCTGGCCAAACTGCAACAAAAAAATAGCTGGGCGTTGTGGCAGGCGTCTGTAGCCCCAGCTACTTGGGAGGCTGAGGCAAGACAATCACCTAAGCCCCAGAGCTGGAGGTTGCTGTGAGCTGTGATGCCAAAGCACTCTACTGAGGGGGACAAAGAAAAAAAAAAGAATCAGAATGGTGTGAGTTCGAATCCTCACTCTGCCATCCTCCATTTACCTTCTCTTCTTCACCTTTGTTCTCTGAAGTGGAAAGTGAAAATTGCAGAGATGGAGAAATACAGGAGAATTACAGGATAATTGGAGGAATTAATAATTTTAAAATAATGTAGGCAGTGGTTCTCACAGCTGCTCCTGAGAACCTCAAGATTTGACCGTTGTTGTTTGGGGATTGCCAGATGAATGGAGCTCGGCTCTCCACAATACTCTGTACATCCCTGTGTCTCCGTCCTGGACTTCCTGGGCTTCCAGGAGGAGTTCATCAAATGAAAGCGCCTGTACTGGACACGGACAGCAATACCCACTAACACTATCCTCAGTCAATGCCAGGATGAGCGGCTGTTTCCACTTCTGCACAGCTGTCCCTCTTTTTTTTTTTTTTTTTTGAGACGGAGCTCAAGCTATCCCCCTGGGTAGAGTACCATGGCATCACAGCTCATAGCAACCTCCAACTCCTGGGCTCAAGCGAGTCTCCTGCCTCCACCTCCCAAGTAGCTGGGACCACAGGCGCCCGCCACAATGCCTGGCCATTATTTGGTTGCAGCCATCACTGTTGTTTGGCGGGCCCGGGCTGGGGATTCGAACCAGGGGAAACTTCGACCACTGGCTCAGTTCTGCCCCCTACAATAACAGACTGATATTAGCTCCACGTCTCACCTTCGCTCAGCCCCTCAAGGCCCAGACCTCACGGACCCATCCAGCTCAGGAGGAGCTGAAGGCAGGCCCCCATTAAGTTATTCTATTCACACAAACATTCTATGAATGCCTCCCGAGTGCCTGGTGCCTTGTGCTCAATGAACAAGGCAGAAGTGCCTCAATGTTGTAGAGCCTGGGAGTCTTCTGGAGCAACATTGATGAGAAATTCCTGTCTTCCTAGGTGGTTATTTGGACCCAGCCACAACCATCAGACCCAGGTTAAAATCCATTCCTCACTGATCAACAAGAACTCCACCTAAGTAATGCCAGGCAGTCACTCAAGTAGCCTTGAGTAACCATAGTCGCACAGCTAAATGTCAACCCTGAGTGCTCTAGGTATGGAAATCCCTGAAGTCTGGGCTTTCCAACACCCGGTGTGAGATCAGGTATCCCCTTTGCTCAGAGACTGTGCCTAACCAGCTCTCCCCAGCTTAGCAAGCAACGAAGTCAACTTTCTGTTACAGATGGGGAGTGACTCTGCCTGATGGGGAGGCAGACAGCTTAGACCCTGAATAAATAAGCAGGAGACCACCAAATAATGACACACCACGAGAAGACCTCACAGCAAGGGATAGGGTGAGATGTAGGGACTGGTGCTACTTGCTATGAAGGCCAGCAAAGACAACTTCAAGGCTGAGACACAAATGAAGAAGATCAAGCCATCCTAAGGCAGTTGATGAAAATCACGGGCTGGGGCCGGGCACAGTGGCTCATGCCCATAATCCTAGCACTCCAGGAGGCCAAGGTGGGTGGATTGCTTGAGCTCAGGAGTTCGAGACCAGCCTGAGCAAGAGCAAGATCTCATCTCTACTAAAAATGGAAAAATTAGCCAGGTGTTGTGACAAGCACCGTAGACCCAGCTACTTGGGAGGGGGAGGCAAGAGGATCACTAGAGCCCCAGAGTTGCCAAGGTTGGTGTGAGCTATAATGATGCCACTGTACTCCACCCAGGGTGAGTGAGACTCTGTCTCAAAAAAAAAAAAAGTGTTTAAATGAAAAAAAAGAAAGAAAGAAAAAAGAAAATCATGGGCTGGGGAGATTCTTTTTTTCCTTTTTTTGGAGACCGTCTCACTTTGTTGTTGCAGCTAGACTCACACAGGCATCCTCAAACTACGGCCACATGCAGCCCACCTAGGACATTTATCAGGTGTTTTTGCTGCCTCTGCCTGTCCTGCTTAGCAGCCAACTCGTCCCGGGGCCCATAGTCTGCCCCTCCAATGGTCTGAGGGACAGTGAACTGGCACCTTGTTTAAAAAGTTTGAAGACCCCTGAGCTAGGGTACAGTGATGTCATCATAGCTCACTGCAATCTCCAACTCCCGGGATCAAGGGATCCCCCTGCCCTAGCCTCCTGAGCAGCTGGGATTTCAGATGCATGCTACCACATCCGGCTAATTTTCAAGTATTTTTTTTATCAAGATGGAGTCTCACTATGTTGGTCTGGCAAAGTCCTGGGCTAAAGCAATCCTCCTGCTTTGGCCTCCAAGAGTGCTGAGATTATAGGCATGAGCCACTGTTCTTGGCCCATAGTAAAATTTTAAGCTCAAAAAAATGTACCTGAAACTTAAAATGAGACCACACCTGCTGAAGCAGGAGTCATGGCATCAGGGAGGGTGTGGGTGGTGCACAGGCATGAAGCCCTGGGTTTCTAGATTGTCTGAAGCTCTTAAACTGAGACCTGATGGGAAGGGGTATTGCATGAGGGCCAAGCAGCAGTCTTTAAAAAGCAAGTCCCAGATTTCTGTAACATGCCCTCGGCAGGCCAGACCCACCAGCTGTGTGGTTTCTATATCTAGCAACCATTAAAATAACAGAATCCCTGTACACTAGTCATGCTTATAGGTACATTATTTGCTGAGGGTTTTTTTTATTTGAAGCTAAAATTAATTATTGCAGCTGTCTCTTCCTCAAGGACACACATGGAGATTCATGTGACAGGTGTAGTTTGCCGCTCTGTGGTTTGAGGGGCAGCTGTAGATTAACTGAAAGGCCTGTCACTTGCTGACTGTGTGAAGTTTGCCGACTCACTGAGCCTTTCTGGACCTCAGTCGCATCTGGAAGGCAGTGGGAATAACACCTGTCCTACCTACAGCAGGGAATCGAAAGTGTCTCAGTCTATAAGAGGTCAGTATTATTTCTGGGGGGAAAAATATCATTTAAGGCAAGTATCTGGAGATTAAATGATACTGTTCAGACTTCCTTAGCTGACTGCTATGGATATCTCTACATAGACTCATCTCTCCCCCACACTGGCCCTCAGCAAGATTCACCCAGATCCTATACACATGAGGCTCATGGCTCAACTTTTAAATTGACAAATAATAATTGTTTTTATTTATGAGTACAATATAATGTTCTAACACATTTTTACAAAGTGGAATGATTGGACAGCACCTGTGGCTCAGTGAATAGGGTGCTGGCCCCATATACCGAGGGTGGCAGGTTCAAACCTGGCCCCAGCCAAACTGCAACAAAAAATAGCCGGTTGTTGTGGCAGGCACCTGTGGTCCCAGCTACTCAGGAGACTGAGGCAAGAGAATTGCCTAAGCCCAAGAGCTGGAGGTTGCTGTGAGCTGTGACACCACAGCACTCTACCAAGGGTGACACAGTGAGCGAGCTAATTTACAAATCCCATCACTTCAAAAACATGTGTGTGTATGTGTGTGTTAAAACATGTGAAATATATTCTCATAGCCATTTTGAAATACACAATGATTATTATGATGGTTCTTCTCCTGACTGAAATTTTTAGAGTCTTTTTCCTTAATTTTTAAAATATTTTTAAAATGTTTTTGAGACAGTCTCACTTTGGTGCCATTAGTAGAGTGTCACTTTGTTGCCCTCATTAGAGTACCATGGCATCATAACTCAAAGCAACCTCAAACTCTTTGGCTTAAGCCATCCTCTTGTCTCAGCTTCCTGAGTAGCTGGGACTATAGACACCTGCCACAATGCCCAGCTATTTTTTTTTAGAGACAGGGTCTTGCTCTTGCTCAGGCTGGTCTCGAACTCATGAGCTCAGGCAACTCCCCTGCCTGGGCCTCCCAGAATGCTGGGATTACAGCTGTGAGCCCCAGCTCCCCGCCTTCCCTGAATGTGTGACCACCATCTCCCCTTTGCTCACCTTCCTCCCTCCCCCACCTCTGGTACCACTGCTCTACTCTTCGCTTCTATGAGTTCAGCTTTTTTTTAGATTCCACACGTACATGAGATCTTGTCTTCCTGCGCCTGGCTTACTTCAGTCAGCACAATGTCCCCCAGCTTCACCCATGTTGTTGCAAACCACAGAACTTCCTTCTTTAAAAAAAAAAGGCTGAATGACATTCCTTGATATATTGTCTCAGTGCCCATAGCACAGTGGTTACAGCGCCAGCCACATATGCCAAGGGTGGTGGGTTAGAATCCAGCCCAGGCCAGCTAAACAATACCGACAACTGCAACAAAAAATAGCTGGGAGCTGTAGCTGGTGCCTGTAGTCCCAGCTATTTGGGAGGCTGAGGCAAGAGAATTGCTTAAGCCCAAGAGTTTGAGGTTGCTGTGAGCTATGACACCACAGCACTCTGCCCAGGGTAATATAGTGAGATTCTGTTTCAAAAAAAAAAAAATTCCTTAATCTATGCACAGGTTTTCTTAATCTTATCTGTTGGAGGATGCCCAGTTGGGTTCTGTCTGTATCTTGGCCATTGCCAACTAGTTCTGTGATGAGTGTGGGAACGCTGACATCTCTTGGGTACATTTATTTCAACTCCACCCAGAAAGATGTATTGTTGGATCCCATGGTCATGTATTTTTGGTGTGCTGAGGACCCTCCATACTGTTTCCTATAATGGCTGTGCTCATTTACAACCCCACCAACAGTGCACAGAGATTCCCTTTCCCCCATGTCCTCCTAAAGGTTCCCGCTGACACTTCACTGTGGGATTACTTTGCATTTCCCTAGCAATTAGCGCTGAGCACTTTCTCATGGACCTGTTGGCCACCTGTGTGTCTTCCTATGTGATGTCTCCAGTTTGTTCTTTGTGCTCAAGAGGACTCTGCTACATGCCACTGCTGTCCTCATCAGTGGAGATCACGTGGCACAGTGACTAAAAGCAAGTTCTGGAATCAGGCTTACTGGCTTTACCACTTACCGGGTTTTTATCCTCTCCAAGCCTCAGTGTCTTCATCTGGGAATGATAAAAGCAGGTACCTCAGGAAATTGTGAAGAGGATTAAATAAATTAACAGATGCTAAGGTTTTAACTGCACTGGACATATCATGAGCACTTAAATGTTTTTGATCTTGTATATGTTATATTATTTTTTGTTTTTTTGTAATTTGTTTTACAGTTAGGGTCTCACGATGTTGCCCAGGCTGCAGTGGTGTGGCTATTCACAGGTGTCATCATGGCTCATGCTACAGTCTCCAATGCCTGGGCTCAAATGATCCTGACTCAGCCTCCCAAGTAGCTGAGACTGCAGGCCCATGCCCCAGCTTAATGTATTGTGATTTTGAACAGCATCTTCTATTACATTTTCTAATTACTTCTGCTGGTGAATTGGAAAGCTATCAATTTCAGTATAGTGACCTTGTAACCACCATCTTCCTGAATCTTATTAGTCATTTTTTAGTTCCTGGATTTTCCTGATAGCGATCACCTGAGGTTCAAGGCACTCAAAAAACACCTATCAATGACACTTAGTGACTGCAGAACCCACCAGTGCTTGCAGGAAAGGATGTTCAAGAAGATGGTTTCAGGAATGTGCCGGGAGTTCTTCTGCTGTGCCTGACCTGTGATGGGGATGTAGCTCTTCCCTCTTGTGAGCTTGAGGCCACAGAGGCAGGAGCTGCGCTTTCCAGGCCCTGTTCCTTCCCTTGGGCACTGTGAAGTTTAACACTATGGCAGGTTCCCACTGGTGTTCCTCGTCAAGGCCTGCAAGGCCCCGGGCGAGCAGCTCTACCTTACCCCCGACTATGTCCTTTCCTTCCATCTCTTCCTCTCCCAGCCATTCAGAGACCCCTCCTCATAAGGCCATGGCCACTGAGTGGCCCCTCCTAATTCCTGTCACTCCCCTTCCTACAGACACTCAGCACACTCCTGCCCATACATTAATTTGTTCACTGCCCTCTGCCCCTCTAGGATGTCCCCCAGGAAAGCAAAGACTCTGTCCATCTATTTCTGCTCTATTGACCCCCAACACAGGGTAGACATGGTGTCCTGCACTGTTCATGCTCACTAAACATTTGGTGAATAAAATTACTAAGTCAGGTATTGATGGGAGCAGCCAGGTGGCATGAAGAACCATTAAGGGAACTGGAGGTGCCAGGTAAACCTGATCAAGAGACATCCTTCCCAAAGCACCAAGACTTCACTGCAGGGCCCCTGGGAGGGAAGGCTGGTGGGGAGTTTAGCTGGGATTGGTTAAGTGCTGGGCAAGAACCTGGAGCAGAGGAGTGGTGACAAGGTGTAGGTGGTCCTTGGCCAGTTTCTGGTGCTAAGGAAAGATGAAGACCTCTTCCGGAATGGCTGAAGGACACGTGGTTCACTGTGGGCCAATGACAAGCCAGTCCCAGGGCTACTTGGGACAGGGGTGTGACACCTTCTTGTAATGCTCTCTGGGGATCCCTTAAGCTCCAGGACTTAGTTTCCAGAATGTGCAGCTGAGTGGGGCCTCCCTCCCTCTCCTCCTCAAAGCAAAAGACTGCTGATGTTGCAGTCACCTCCCTGTACCCCAGGGTCAGGTGGGAGTTTTTTCCCCTCACCAATTCCACGTTTTGGGAATTCTTGCTCTTTGTATGCATCTCCCTTCTCCTTCCCTGCCAGGGCCAGGTCAGCAGTTACCAGCTTTCCTGAGGGGAGTCCTGGTCCTGTCCCTCTCCCCACCTTTAACCTCTAGTCTGTCTGATGTCATTTAGCTCCATTTTTTGGCAGAAGTTATTGTTATTGTAAAGTCTTTTAGATCAATAAGGTCACTGGCCTTCAAAAAATTTTTTAAAAAGGGAAGAAAAAGAGAGAAAGGGAGGGACAGAGGAAATTACGTCAGCTTAACCTCTCATTAAAATGTACTCATTACAAAATGAACGCAGTCTGGGCACATCGGCTCACACCTACAAGCCTAAAATTGGGGGAGGCTGAGGTGGGAGGATCGCCTGAGCTCAGGAGTTTGAGACCAACCTGAGCAACAAGACCCTGTCTCTACTAAAAATAGAAAAATTAGGCCTTTTTCCTTGTTGCGACAATGGGCGCTTATTCCCTGTCCATGGCAATCTGTAAGCCTGTATCTTACTCTTAACTCTATAAACCTTTTCCGATAAACTTCGTTTCACACTTCAGAAAATATAAAATAAAATAAAATTTAAAAAAGCAAACATAAAAATTAGCCAGGCAGATCATTTTGGTTTGATGACTGAATGCCTGAAAAAGTTTCTAATGGAAAGTGACACAGAGCACCCTTAGCCCCTTCAAATATGCAAATACTTGGGGGAGAAAAAAATCCAACAGAAAAATTGGAAGGAAGGCTGGAGACTTGGAGGTCCAAACTCCATCACCAATTTTGTGCTCCTTGTGGGGGCCTGTGTGGCACCTGTGGGGCCATCTGTTCCTGGGGTGTGATGGCACTAATAAGGCTCTACTTTCAGTGACAGCAAGCCAATATCTTAATGAAGTTGCCTGGAGGACTTCCCTGGAGGTCTGCAGAGATTACGACATAACCCCCAGGTAAGTATCCTTTCCCACCTCAGTTCAAGAGCATGTTTTCTATTTCCTTCTCTTTTTCCACAAGGGTAGGAGCTGGGTATGGTTGCTTTTTCAGAGGATAAGCTATGCTCCACCCAAGATGCTAACTCCAGTGAAGTCAAGGGAAATAAAGTGATGTAAGATAAAACAGGGGACCACGATGGGCTCTGTCAGGTCTCCATCATGCAACCATTTCAACTGCCGGAGGTTTCTAAGTAGGTCTCATACTTTTGTGAGCACTCAAGACATACAGGGGTACGCCACTAATACCACACTTGCAAAGACTTGCTTTGCTCAGTGTCCATGAAACCCGTTAAATTTTATTTCAGTAACTCAAAGAAAGCAAGCAGGAAGGCAGGTACTATTTGTTCTATGTATGTATTTATTTAACACTTATTAAATACCTACAATAACCAGGAATCATATTTTATTTTTTAAAAAATTCAAATCTGTAAAATATGGCCCCAGGTGAGAAGTTACCAAAAGCAGCAGGAAAGGTCAAAATCATTCACTCCTAAAATTCTGCTTTGCAACTCAGCTGAGGATCAAAATCCCCAGAACCAAGAGAAACCCCGAGATGGAGATGCCAGGCCAAAAGGTGCCCAGAAGAGAAGACAGTGCTGGGCACGGGGCCTCGCCTACGCGCCATGGCACAGGGTTCATCCAGCTCGCGGCTGGGTTTCTCACCTTGCCCTCCTATTTGATTTTAAACTTCTGACTTCTTTCCCTTTTTCTAGTTAAAAGAAGTAAAACAAATGAAAAAATTCATTGGGATCTATGCTATTTATTGTCCCAATGACTTTGTTATTTAAGTGAAATCTAACATCAACAAATTGTCTGGTTTTTCTTCATCCCTCATTAGTGACAAAAAGTTTCCATTCAGAAACTACACTAAGACAGTGTGTCCCTAGGTGACGATCCAGCTGTAATCGTAGGGCACTGAATCACCTTGCAAACAAATTACAGTCACGCTGATGTATCAATAGGTACTGTACTGGTTTTGTGTTTTGTTTTGGCAAACTTTGAACAAATCAGAGAACAAATATAACTATTCAGCATCATGTAGAAAAATAAAATAAAAGGAACCTCAACTATCTACCTATGTGGCAAGTGAATCAGACTGCCAAAGTAAAACGAAATCTACACTTACAGCAGAGTTTTAAAAATCCTTAGTGCAAGAAACATAACCAATTAATACAGATCAATACTAATTACTGAATATGGAAAATTTTCCTATACAGAGGTAGAGTCCAGTGCACAAGGCTAAAACAATATTCAATAAGTCTAAACAAGAATGAGTCAGGTTTTATGGAATCCACTTTAAATTTTAGGTATTGGACTGTATGTACATACATACAATAAATAGACTATACAATTTTTAAAGTAGTTTAATAAACTCCACAAAATAATAGCAGATGCATTGAAATATTTACATTAATTCAATTTTAAAATCTCTCATTCAAATAAAAGGGGTCAAAGTAAGATTTCTGCTATAAAGGCAGCAGAACCTCTTTCCTGAAATGGATCAGTAAAATGAGATACTTTACATGAGAGGAACTAATTTGTGTTTAAGAGATATTCATATTCAGCTAAGAAAATACATCCCTTTTTTAAAACTATGTAGATTAGGGTATAAAAAACAATATTTTCTACATTTTTAGATTTGTATTTAAAGTTCTAAATTCAACTCTTGAAGGGAACAGCTGATTTTGGTACCCATACAGAGTGCATCAACACAAGTACAATGGAAAGGTAATTCTGCTTGTTTGCTTTGGAAAGTTTAGGCCAGAAGCACATGATGACATTCTTGGCCCCACAGTTACGTTCCTACATGACACGGATCTCACTGAATCCTGATGCTCTGGGGATGCTGACTTTCTGACTCCCTTCCATTTCCAAAGTGTGTTTCAGCAAGAGCAGGGAAGTCCGGGGATCAGGTGTGTGATTTTAGGGGACTCAGATGGAATTTAATGGAACATTCCAAAGTTTTCCAAGCTCGCATGGGAGGAAAGTGAAACACATCATCTGCTGCCATTTGCCTCACAGAAATTTTAAAAAGGAAAAAACTTAGAAACCTCTGTCATTGTGACCTAAGAAAATATGTGAAAACCAAAGCATTATATGCACAAGTGACTCAGATTCTTAGACTTAATATCAAATTAACCATTTGATATTCTTATCATTAACCTTTTTATTTCATTTGATATAAAAGATTCTTATCTCGCCTGTAAGGAAATCAGGGATAGTCAGAAAATGAAAAAGTATGGTCATAATTAATGAAGCATAAACCTTCACAGTTTGAATTTTCTAGAACTTCTCTAAGCACCCACAATGAAAATGCAAGTTGAATTTTTTTTATTCAATCATTCTGTGAAAAATACCTCAGTAAATAGTAACATTTTTCCCTTGAATGATCTTCCCACTACCCACCCACCCTTGTTTTTTTTTTAATTTTAGATTTTTAAAAAATTTTATACAAATAGACTAACTTTGATTTAAAGTAAACATATAAAAATTGAGAAGAATATTGCTTGCAACAATGGATGTTGGAAGTAGAGGAATGAAATAGGCAGGGAGTACAAAGAAATGGCTCCTCCTCTGTAACTTCAGGCAAACACCCAGAGCGCTGGAAAAATCCTCAGCCAGAGGATACCTTTTGCCACACATCGTTTCCTTCAGCCCACAAAGTCTGACTGATTTTGTAAGTGTAACTTCAGGTCAGAGGAAAAAAAAAAAAAAACAACTGCAAGAAAACTGGAAGGCACAAGCACCCATGTAATCTAGAATTTTCTTGGGGCAAGGAATAAGGGGGAAAGGGATACTTTTGGTTCAGCACTACAGTCAATTCTGCCACTGTTGAAGAAAAACTGCATGAAATAAAGGTGCAGAAACGTAACAAGCACATCCCCCGGTGAGGAAGAAAGCGCAGAAGACAGCTAGCAATACAGCGCAGAGCAACAACCGGTACTATTTATTTGGAGGTCTGTGCCGTGGTAGGTACAAACTATGTTCTCTGCTCTGTGGGACCAAAACCAAAACAGGATCAAAACAAACCAACAAAAATCCCCCAAGTCCCCCAAAAGCAGCAAGAAGGAATGCAAGAAGTCTCACAGAACATACTGACGCGGGGTGGTGAAGGCAGCACTGTCTTTAATGCACATCCAACTGTCACCTACGCTGTGTCCGTGGTGCTCCTCAACCCACCAGGCGGGGACTTCAGAACTGGAGAGCCAGGTAGCCACTCTCCCTGCCTCGCCGCAACTTCCCTTTCCCTTTATTTCCTCCTCCAGGATTAGAGTCTGTTTTGCTGCTCCCAACGGTGGGAAAGGCGTGACCCAGGGTTTCCAGAATACTGAGTTGGTTCCCTCGCAGCCTTACGGAGGCGGTCATCAAGGCAGCCTGATGGAGCTATGAGTTAAAAAAGAAAAGGAAAGGAAAAAAACAAAAACAAACCCACCCCAAGTCTGTCTTTTCTCAAACTAAGGGAGAAACTGAGGGAGGGTGTGGCCGCCAGTAGGGACCTCCGCGTTAGGAGATGATGGCGGGGGACCACCTCGGCAGAGTCAGGTTGTCAGCACTGGCCGAACGTTTCCGCGACAATCTCCTCAGGTCCTTGTACTTGTCCTCACAGAGGCGAGAGATGGCCTAGGGGTGAGAGAGACAGCATGGGTGAGGCTGGACGTGGGAGCAAGTGCCGCCTACACTGACCCCTCTGGAGTCCACAGCCCGCAGCCCAGGTCTCTGTGAGCCACAGGGGCTACAGAGAACATGTTAGCACAGTCTAACTGAGGAAAGACTCTCAGGATGTGAAATAACAGTGTTGCCTGAAGGCCAGCCAGACTTGGGGGCCATGCTGGCACCCCTGTAGGAGATGTGGCTCTGACCATGGCCCTATCTCAGAACTGGGTCAGAACAGCACCTCTCCCGATACTGCTAGGACACCAGGGGTCTGAGTGGAGCAGCTGCAGCGAGTGTTAACCAGAGACTTGTAAAAGGCAACAACTGAGCACTCAGGTCACCTAGATGATGGCTGAAGAAGGGGGCCCGAGGGGATCCCAGAAACAGGAGAGGGAGACCTCACGCTCTGATGATGAGGACAGGGAAGCCCAGGGTGGGTAGGGCTTCTTTCCCATCCTTAACTAAGTTACCTTCTTGAGATTAACATATTACTTATTTTTAAAAACTCTTACTTAAGGTTTTATTTTCTTAAGCTTCCAATCTATAACTTCTTCCCCTACCTCTGGCCCACCACATGGTCAGGCCACTTCCCCCACCCTGCACTAAGGGGAAGACGTCACATCCGGATGGAGAGCGGCATGGGCTGCATGGGACCCCCTGGGTCTCACAAGCTAGGGACACACCCTCTGCTGTCCACCACATGGGCAAAGGTTCTATGGGATGAGACCAACATGGCTCCAGGGACAGGTACCCAAGGTGCAAGAGACCAGGGCCTCAGTACACGTGCTAGAGGAGGGGGTCTCACAATGATCCTGCTTAACGACCACCCTACCTCTCTGTCAAGAAGCCAGACAGGAAGAGCTTGGTGAAAAGAGGAGCTGCACCACACACAATGTGCCGCAGTGACACGCAGAGTCCCACGGATTAACAACAAGGCCTCAGCCCCACTGAGACCACGGGCACCCTGCTCTACGTGAGCTATGTAAAAAATATTTTGGAAAAAGAGTCAAAAGCAGAATCAACTTATTTTTGGATTCCCATTTGCAGTATCACCTGGTAGTTTTCTCCTAGAAAAGTGCATGCTGGGAAATATTTTTTTATGGGCTTATAAGTTTTTTTAAATAAAAACCTTTCTATAAAAATAGGAGTTTTAAAAAAAGCTTTGTTTTCAAAATAGAATCAATGCATATTCAGTATAAACTGATATTAAGGAGATTACTAAAACTATGAAGTTATACAAATTATAATGAACTAAATTAACTGTCCAGCTATAAGCCCAGGTGACTTGTCCTTAAAACACCACATACATGGGGGCCACGTGCTCCTACCGGACTCAGATGACACGGCTGCAAGGGTGCAGCAGGAACAAGGCTGAAAGCACCGTACCTCCAACTTGTGCGCCCTCTCCCTGCTCAGGGGCTCCAAGGGGAAGCTCAGGTTGTTTGCTTCTGCCAGAGAACGAAGATCAAAATAATACTTGGCATAGACACTGGAAGGAACGTTGATGTTGAACTGGAGCAGCTCAAGAAACTGTCGCTCTAGCTCATTCCTGCAAAGCAAAGACAAAAATAGCAAAACAGCACTCACTCAGCTGCCCTGCTGCTGCCTGGGCCTCAGGGCAAGGTGCTGGAGAACAGACTCTAAGAAAGCTGCACCCCCTGGGGAGAAAAGGAATCTAATTAACTGCCTAGCTGGACACCAGAGTTGCAGTCTAACCACCAAATTGGCATGAAAAGCAAAATCCACTTGATCCGGTGCCCAGAAGGATGGAGACTGATTAACTGGATGATCAGCAGGAGGTGCTTCAGGGAGATCACTTGGCTGAGGCCTCACACACACAGCAGGCTCTGGCAGGGGCAGTCTGTTCCACAGGGCAGATGATGCAGTCAGAGGTGTCAAGCAGGCTCTAGTGAGGCCCTGGAGACACATGCCTGGAGGCAAAGCTGGGGCTCTGTAGGCCTGGAGCACTATGGCTTCCTCTAGGCCCATCCTACCTACTGGGAGAAGTATGGAGAACTGTTGAGGGCCTCTACTGGGCAAAGGCAGTGAGGCATGGCGCCTGGGTGTCCAATTCCAGCCCCACTCTCACAGCCAGGAGCCATGACACCTGCTTGTATGTGCCTGACCCCCAGCACAGTCCCTGCTGGGAGGATTCCTATGGGAGAGCTGTCAGCTTAGGGAAGTGGAGGGCTCTGGCAGAGAGGAGCAAGAGGAGCAATGCTTGAGGGCGGGGGGTGGGGGTGGGGGGGTGGGGGTGGGGTGTTTCTGGCAGAGTGGGCCAACTCCCATCACCTGCACCTGCCACACGGGGATGGTCACAGTGGTCACCACACTCTGAGTCTGACCACTGATGGCCTAGTTCCAAGGGCAGGGCCCAGCCCTCCTGATCTGACTCCAGTTTCTATGTCACCAAGCCATGCTCTACTAGGCACACGTGTACCCCAACCCTCCAGGCCTCAAACCAAAGTGGTGCCATCCTGTCCCCTCCTAATGAGTGACGTTGCTGAGTGACCAGAGACTGAGGAGGACTCTGTCCCAGTCCCATGCTGCTGTGAGTGGGCAGGGGCATCGAGGAGGCAGGAGCAGGGGCTGGGGTCTGTGCAAGGGAGCCAGAGAGAGCCAGGAGAATGGGTGAGTCTCTGGGAAAGGCCTGCAAGAAGCCACATGCAGGTCTTCTAAGCAGATACATGACATAACTTGCTTGTTGTTTCTACCTAGCCTAGTAAGAAGCCTTAACAAGCTCCAAATACATATACTGTGACATTTATAGTTTTCAAGAACTTAAATTACTTTTATTTGGGATGATTTTTACTTTAGACTTATACTTCATTTGAATGTCTGAAAGTGACTTAGTAAGAGATCATCTTGTTAAATACTGATTTCAATAGAACAAAAGTGCCAAACTGCCCTAAGGCTGGAGCAGCCTAGTGAACACTGAACTGCCCCTCTGGTGACTAAAAGCCATAACTGCAGGGTGCATTCCCCCAGGAGGAAAATCTTGATAACCCTGCCTCAAATAGTAGGTGGACACTAGTGACTCCAGCTGAGAGCACAGACTCTGAGTGGAGTCAGGAGGAAGCTGGATTTGAATGAGGCGGCATCTTCCCAGGGATCCTTGGAAGACAGAACCAACTTTCTTCAGGCGTAAGCTTCTTCACTGTTTCTGATTAAGCTTTGGGGGAAATAGGGATTTCAGAGCTGTTGTGTTTTCAAATGAAGGCAAAGTTTAGAAAATAAAAATAATTTACAAAATCTGAATTTCCAGACTGGATTGGTGCATCTTAAAGGGACATCTGACAGCTTATTATGTGATGAATTATCAGAAAATGAACGGTAATGCAGAGAATGGGCTTGATGGTTTACTTCTCTCATTTGGATAATTATGAGGCAACAATTCTGGTATAAAACTCTGTAAGAAATACATTCAACTCTGTAAGCAAAAGAAAAATTTCAGGAGTATTTGCTACAGTACATCAACAATGAACAGAAACCTAACTGAACTGGTACAATTCAGCACCTTGAAAATAAGACTAAAAAAGTAGGAGTCGTTTTCATCAACTAACACCTTGCCTGCTTTTCTAGAAAACTCAGCTCACTTCGAAAATGAGGCCACCAGATAGGGCACGGTGGCTGACACCTATAATCCTAGCACTCTGGGAGGCCATTCGAGGTGGGTGGATGGCCTAAATTCAAGAGTTTGTTTTTTTTACAAATTGGGATAAAATATATATAGCATAAAATGTACCTTTTTAATCATTTTTAGCCTGTGCCAAAAGGACTCCGTCTCTAAAAATAACCTGATGCTGTGGCGGGCACCTGTAATCCCAGATACTTGGGAGGCTGAGGCAAAGGCATCACTTGAGCCCAAGAGTTTGAGGTTGCTGTAAACCATGACGCTGTCTCAAAAAAAAAAAAAAAAAAAAAAAAGGCACCAAATCCCAGAAGAACTGAAAGCAGGGTCTTGAGGAGATATCTGCATGGCCATGTTCACTGCAGCATTATTCACACCAGCTCAGTGTGGAAGCAACCAAAGTGTCCATCAACAATGCACAAATCAAACAGGTGTATGCAGACACTGAGAAACTCAAAACCTAAGAAAGGAAGTTCTGACACACGTACAACACAGACAAACCCGAGGGTGTTATCCTAAGTGACAGAAAAGGCACAAGAGACAAATAGTGCATCAGTCCGTTTGTGTTTGTGTGAGGTCCCTGGTCGTCAATTCAGACAGAGAGTAGAAAGCTGGTTGCCAAGTGAGAGGAATGGGGACGGAGTCCAGTTCATGAAAGTGAGTTCTGGAGATGGGGGTGGTGGTGGCTGCCCACCCATGTGCCATGTACTTAATGCCACAGAAATATACATTTAAAAATTATTAAAAAGGTAAATTTTATGCTATATATATTTTATCCCAATTTGTAAAAAAACAAAACCAGACTCTGGGCATCTGTGGAGAGATCAAGGTCCTCGGTCTGTGTCTGTACCTGCCAGGCAACACTCAGACAAGTCACTTGGCTCCTCCTTATTCAGGATTCTCTGTCTACTTATGAAAATGACACTATCAGGATTATTGTGAAACAAAACAGGCTCATCCTTCCTAAAGGCCGCCCCCACTCCGCTCGTAGGCCCAGGCCACCAGCTCTGCCTGCATTCACAAGGACTGAAGGACTCTGGGGATTTCCACAGCATGCCACAAAGGACAACCATGTGGCATGCACCTTTCCCATTCCAGGACGACCAAGTGGGATTTGTGGAGAGAGCCACTGGCTCATCCGAGCTTTCTGTTGCTCCGGGCCATGTTGTCCCCATGGTTTCTGAAACTGAGCTGGTTTTCCATTTTCCCTTCAATTCCCTTTACTGTTTCTGCCATCCATACTCTAAATTCCCGTTCGGTCATTTCCACAATTTCTTTATAGGTGGGATCCTCGGTGGTAGCTACCGCATAATCCCTGGGGAGCTGACTGATCTGTTCTGGTTTTTCATGGTGTCAAATTTTTTTTGCTAGTTCCTCCTCATATGTGTTTTCTTCTTGTTCACTTTCTTTCCCTACTTTTCCCTCTCACTTCCTTCTTCTCTTTAAATTTCCTTGTCTGTGTGCTTAGGTGTTGGAGAGTCCCCTGCTGTCCCACTGCCCCCAAAATGATGTTTCTGTGGTGGCTGGAGTCCTCGCTCCCTGCTCTCACTGAGAGTGGCTCGTGCACTGATGTCTCTAGTCTGATCTTGCTCCACCTCCCAACTGAAAGGAGTTTCTGAAGCTGAGCTGGGAACACTGACCACACTGCCTTCTGCTCATCCTTCCCCTGGCCCAGGTCTGCTGGCTTCCAGGGCCTGAGTCATGCTGGCCCCCTCTTATACAGAGCTGCCTGGGGCCATTGCTTCCCTGCAACCATCCAGCTGAGGAAGTCTGATTCCACTGATTCTTAGGAGCTCATAGGGTTTTACCAAAAAAGTTTAAATCAAGCATTCACATTTTAAAAACTCTTTTATTTTTGGAGAAAGAGTCTCACCATGTCATCCTGGGTAGAGTGCTGTTACGTCACAGCTCACAGCAACTTCACACTCTGGGGCTTAAGAGATTCTCTCGCCTCAGCCTCCCAAATAGCTAGGACTACAGGCATCTGCCACAACTCCCAGCTATTTTTTTGTTGCAGTTGTCATTGTTGTTCAGCTGGCCTGGGCTAGGTTCAAACCCTCCAGCTCCAGTGTATGTGGCTGGTGCCCTAGCTGCTGAGCTATAGGTGCTGAGCCCATATTTTAAAACTCTTAATAGCAATCTACAATTCTTTGCTGAAGTTGCAAAGTAACCAGAACCTCCAACTATCTTGGGTTTGGTTCACACCACAGGACATCCTGGGCAGCTAACCCACATGGATTTCACTCCTTTTTCTAATAAAGTTAGCAAGGTGTATCAGTTTGCAGGAGCTGCTATGAGAAAGTGCTAGGTGGCTCACACAACAGCGATGTTATTTTTTCAGACTAAAGGCTGGGAAGCCCAAGGTGTTGGCAGGCAGATGTGGTTTCCTCTGAGCCCTCTCTCGCTGGCTTGCAGATTATAAGGTGTTCCTTCTGTGTCATCTGTGTCCCAATGTCCTCTTCTTATAGGACAACAGTCATACTGAATCAGGACTCATCCCAATGACCCCATTTTAACTTAATTCCCTCTTTAAAAACCCTATCTGAAAATTTGGTTATATTCTGAGCTACCAGGGTTTAGGATTTCAACATAAGAAGTTCAGGGGTGACAGTTCAGTCCCCGGCAGGGTGGTGGACTTAAAAAGATTTTCCAAGCATGCCTGGCCCACTGTATCATTAGCAAATAGGCTGTCTGGCTCTGGAACCATCACTGCTCTCTCCTAAAGCTGCATGGACAGCTTCTCTGGCTGCTGCTTTCCCAGTCGCTCTTCCCCTGGTGCTGGAGGGAGAGGCAGGCTACTCACCCACCCTTACTAAGGGTCACCTGCCCCAAGAGAAAAAAATTTGAGGCAATAAGTAAAGGGACTATCCCCGTACTGGGTGCTGAGAAAGTGAATGGCTCTAATAATTTAGATGATTTCCAACTTTTGCTTTCAACAAACTATAGGAGGGGTTGGTAAGCTCATTTAAATAATTTTTACTAATAGAGAACTATAATATAACTATAATGTAATCCAAAAAGCATTTGAAGAGTTGATACTGTTAAAACAAAACTTGGGATTTTACCTACTTATCTGAACATGCTCTCTGAACTGTTAAGTTAGAGAAGAAAAAGAAAAGAAAAATTGGAATAAAACTGATGGTAACCTTTGATTCCTTCTATCAATATGTAATAATCATACACAAAATATAATGGAAGGAAAAACTCTACTCTCATTAAAAGACAGATTTCCCTTAAGACTTTACTATTTATATTGAAATGTATAATTTGTTTACATTGTTTTGATCAATTGTGCATTAATGATGACTCAGATGGAAAGGTATTTTTAATAAGTTAGAACATTATAGTCTAAGAAGATAATACTACACTTTTAACTTATATGAATATTTTCATACAAGTACGTCAAAATGTGTGCATATCTCTGCTGCTGTGGCAGATAGGCAGACGTAACTGCTCTGAATCTATCTATACCCAGGGCTCAAGAGCATCCTTTTGGCTAGTGTCTTCTCTTAGAAACAATCTCCTGGCTTTCTTCTGTCTTTGGTGGAGGGGGTAAACTAGTATATTCCTTCCCAAATTTCCAGATATGCAACTGTTTGATTATCAACTTTTCTTACGAGAATATGCAGACTCTCACAGCATGTTAATAAATATCACCACAGAGTGAACAGCACTTTACAAATGGATCAAAGTGGCTCTCAATGGATATGCAGACATCTGAGCATGCAAGGACTAAGCCCCACGAGTTATAACTTGGCCTGACTCAGGGCCTCCATCCTCCAGAACTCTGAAGGAAAGGGAAGGAGCACAGGTCACCCTGATATGTGTCTCCCTCTGGACGTTCTCTCAGCCTGGCAGGTGGCCATCGAACAGGGCATCACGTTTCTGTAGAAAATCTATTTATAATTGGACCTTTTAGGAATAAAAGGTCTTCCTATATGCCTTCCTCAGCCCAGCTGCAGACATTTGGAGCAGATTGGTCTTGTCAATGGCTTTCAAGAAAAGGGACGAAACCAAGCTAAACAAGGGATCAATTTCCTTTGGGCAAATATGAAACAGAATTCTTCATAAACACTGACTATTATCACTATAACTACAGTCCTGGTTCTTTCAAAATATTAATGAATAAAGAAGCAGCTTCATTCAATAAAACAACTAGCATTATTTTGCACTTGAAAAAAATCTATTTTCATTATTATATATAATTGTTCAAGTTGTTGCTGCCCACCAAAAGGATAATTAAGAATATCATAATTATAAAAATTAAGAATTATCATAATTAAAATAATTTTTTTTTGAGAAAGTCTATGTCACCCTGGGTAGAGTGCCATGGCATCATAGCTCACAGCAACCTCAAACTCCTGCGCTTAAGGGATCCTCTTGCCTCAGCCTCCAAGTACCTTGGTCTACAAGGCACCCACCACAACACCTAGCTAGTTTTTCTATTTTTAGTAGAGATGGGGTCTTTCTTGCTCAGGCTGGTCTTGAACTCCTGAGCTCAAGCAATCCACCTGCCTTAGCCATCCACAGTGCTAGGATTATAGGTGTGAGCCACCAAACCCAGCTTTTTAAAACAATTCTTGATAATAAGTTTAATCTTAGTTGAATTAACTATGGCCAAATTTCTAACATATCAGTATATAAAAAGACTTTACTTATAAAAAGTTGTTTTTATGAAATATTAGATAAATGAAATAATGTTAGTTCCAATTACTTAGAAAAGAAAAAACACAAATGCTATCTTCACTACTTACTAGCCAACTAACCTGGATATCTTACTTAACTTCTCAGGGCCTATTTTCACCTATGAATTGGAAATAATAATAGTACTACCTTATGGGTAAATGTGAAATAGAAATTAACACACAGAAGTTGTTCCTTTTGAGGCAGAAGTTTTTAGTGAACGCCAGCTGCCATTATTATTGTTGTTGCTATGGTTGTCACTGACTTCATAAATGTTCTTGGTAATTGTTTAGTTTCTCCTAACTTGGTAATTTAAACTTTCAACGCATAGAACCTAACTACCTAGCATTGCAAATTACCTGGTATTTTTACCCTCTGACATTTTTATTTAAGGAGAGTGGGACAAATTAAAAAATGAGCATTTCAGGTATTTAGTGAAAACATGTTCATGGAAGGCCAGGGAACCAGCACAGGCCATTTTCCATCGTTTCCTATCTGACACTGCACAAGGAGTGGTTGCTGAGATTAAGAAAGGTGAGCCTTGGGTCGGGAGCAGTGGCTGAATGCCTTTAATCCTAGCGCTCTGGGAGGCCAAGGCAGGTGGATCACTTCAGCTCACGAGTTCAAGACTAGCCGGAGCAAGAGCAAGACCCCATCTCTGAAAGAAATAGCTGGCATTGTGGCAGGCGCCTATAGTCCCAGTTACTCAGGAGGCTGAGGCAAGAATATCACTTGAGCCCAAGAGTTTGAGGTTGCTGTGGGCTGTAACAACACAGCATTTTACCTAGGGTGACAGAGTGAGATTCAGTCTCAAGGAAAAAAAAAAGAGAGAGAGACAGAGAGAGAGAGAAAGAAGGGCAACCCTTTCCCAGTCAACTGGGCATAAATTTCCCCACTGGGTTATTTTGTTGGAACTATACGTAAGCTCTCTAGGCCTAGCTTCCAGATCTGGTAACTAGGCAAGCAGACTCCTGACAGACATCTTATAAACATTTTCTCAAAGTGTTCAATAAACTAAAAGGATTTCCCACAGATCCTAAGTTTACATGGAAAGGCAGTGCTGTTGGCATTTGGGAAATTAAACCTGGCGGATTAGAGGTAAGAGCACAAGTGGCATCTCCTTCCCGCCTTTAACCTTCACCCTCTTCCCCTGCTCTCTTTTCTTTGCATTTGGATCCTATCTCCTTTTGGAAATAGCTAGAAGATAAATTTTAAAAATATTTAAGATCTGACTTCATCAGGTATTTTCTTTTAAATGGACACACTACTCGTGCTGGGACCACCTGCACACACAGAGACTGAGCACTACCTGGGCCAACTCACTGGTCGCTTGTCACCTAATCTACAAAGACGGGAAGCGGCAGCCCGAAGTCATTCCCACCAACATGCAGACCTGTGTCAGATGACATCAGGGAGCTGATTAAAGAATAACCCCCAATAAAGAGAATAGGCTAGAATTTCCCATGCCTTGCACCCAAACATCTACCTCCTTTATGGTCTGAAGGGTGATTATTTTCGCAGCTATTTTCACCCTGAAGTATGATTGAGACTTTTTTATTATATAGTTCTGATTAAAAACTTCTTTATGTCTTTCTTACTTTATATAATGAAGAATTACAGGCATAGGAAGGAGTTTTACAGACCTGCAGTAGGAAGGGTCTGCACCAAAAACCTTAACAGCACAGGCTCAACTGTGCTTCAGAGAGCACCACAAACAGACTGCTGCGAGTCAGCCACGAGAGGCAGGTGAGGCACCTGGAGCCACATGCCCACAGTGGGTCACAGGACTACTGGGTGCAGGGACATGAATGTAGCCTGGGACACAAGGCCATGAATGGGGCTTACAACTTCCTCAAGGAGATACGCCAAGCAAAAAATGTGAGAAAAATTTTAGCAAGAATAATGTCAGGAGTGACTATAAACTATAATAGCCACGCGTAGTTCAGTTTGAGTGTTTTCTACAACTCTCTCCTAAGAGGCTCTGAACTCATTTCCTGCATTCCCAGACCCCAGAGATCCCAGTGAGAGTTTGCAGATGTCCGTCCTACAGGCCTCACCTAAATCTGAGGACCCACCTCTCTGAGAAACCCTGATGCTGGCCTGACAGCTAAGGGGGACGATGGCTCTCAGCATCCCCCAGGTTTGTGTTGCTCCCCCGGGCTGGGGGAGAATGTGGAGCCCTGATAGGACACACGAGAGTGCCAGAGAAGGACACAAGGCTGCTTTTTAAGCAAATGAACTTGCAGAACATGCAGAAGCAGTGAAATTTTTCCCTGAAACTAAACAGAGACGGATAATATTGCAGCTCTTATGCGTGGCAGCCTGTGTGGGGCACCGCTTCTTGGTCAGTTTGCAGCAAGATGTAGAGCCCACATACAAACTCCGGTGTCAGCGCTGGGCCATATCCTCCTGATTAAAGTTAAGGGATGCTTGCCTGTAATATGGTTCCGGTAAACCAGCTTCACAAAACTGCCAAGTGTTACCAGCTCCTGTCCCCGATCCACAAGGAAGACAAATACAGGCTTTCGCACACAGCATTTCACAGCCATGCCCCTGGTGTGCCAGTTCACAAAGGATACTCAGTCAAGTTCATCCATTCTATATCACACAGACCACTCAAAAAGCACTGGGGTTCCGGGCCCCTTCCCCCCCCCGCCCCCGTCCCTCTGGCCCACACTCACATGTCCTCCACTGTGATGTCTTTCAGGATCTGGCAATAGTCCACATTCCACACTGCCTGGTCGTCCCACACCTTAGAGGCCAGCAGGATTGCCCCTAAAACGATCCGCTTCCAGTTGGCTGGACAGATGTCTATCTCTGCGTACGTTAACAGTCTTTCGAGGTACACCTGGGGAGACAGGACACCACCACAGCTAAATGGCTTGTTTTCTCCTACACACTAGCGTGCTCGAGGAAATACTAAAATTGTCTAATTCCATTTCACCAGCCTTTAAACAGGGATTTATTACCTGATTGTATTTATTTTTAAAAGGCCAAAGGGCTCAAGGAGTCTGATGAAGACTGGACTAAAGGTCACCCTCCACTGGATCTCAGACTCTGAGGCGGGAACAGGACCCACAGGCTAATTTCTCATTCTGGCAACTATGACATCAATACAAATTGGACAAGTACTCCAACAAAGAGAACAAACAATGTGAAGGGAATAGGCCGATTTTTCTTTATCCATAGGGTTTTTTAAGATTAAGCTTTCTATTTTGAGATAACTATAGATTTACACACAGTTATCGATAAGCCTACTTTTATTATTCTGGTAAAATATACACAATATAAAAGCAATGAGTTAAGCCATTCCTAAGTGTACAGTTCAGTGGCATTAAGAACATTCACACTGGGATACACCATCACCACCATCCACCTCCAGAATTCTTCCACCATCCCAAACTGAAGCTCTGAGCCCATGAACACTAAGTCCCTGTTCCTCCTCTCGCCAGCCGTGGCACCTCTGGACCCTGGATGGTGTCCTTTACTAAGGCTAATGACTAGCTCTCCTCATTCTCTACCAAAGAGACTCAGAAGATGGACAATGAAACTGTACTGAGGACAGAAAGCTTAGACTGGACTGGACCTAAGCAAGCCTCCAGATCTCTAAGTCAACAGGAAAAGGAGGCTGGGAAGCACCCTTCACACAGATCCTGAAGCCTCTGCTCCTTCATACAGAGGAACTATGCAAATCTCTCTGAGCTCTCCATGGAAACAGATTTTCACTGGCTTCATACAAAAGGATGACTAAATTTTCTTCTGACTCAAATTACCTTAGTTGACAGATATTAATATACTATATAACATTTAAATAGTATTTAATATTTGGGGAAAAAATGAACAGTCATCTGTCCAGTGTGATATTCCATTAGTGCTAACTGAAGGAATTAGATATCACAACACACCCCACAACTGAGGGAAAGTAGTAATTATGTTGGGAGGTAAGGCATTCATAATAAGCTCTATTTAATAGCATGCAATTTAATAAAACTTGCCGAGAAAGCTATATGCAAGAGTGAGCTGCAATTCCTTTAGTGAACTCCCACTTAGATATTTTAATTCTCTGCCAAGTAAAATAGTATACAATTGATTTTTCTAAACAACATCCCTAGACCATTGCTAATAGGTCACTCTTGCTCAATTAAATTCTCAAATTTAGATTCATGGGGACCATCCTAAGAAGTCTCTCTGGCAAACACCAGTTAATGAGCAATTATGGCGCTATGAAGAGTATTCGGCTGATTACCCGTAGCTGCTCAAAGGCACTGTAAAGGGTAAAATGCAGACTCGAGGAATCAAGGGTTTGTGTAAACAGAATCCCATTATTGCTGAAATTACTCCAACCCGATTTTTAAAGAGTAAGGGGAGGTCAGTTAATCCTCTGAATCCATACAAGACAGGATGTCTTCCATTTCAATAGTGCTGTCTTACAGCTATCTGGTTTAGATTAGAGCATGTCCCAGGGCTGAGGGCAAGAATATAAGGTCAAGACTTTGAGAGAAGAGTTGGTGGTTTCATTACATCCTCGATTCCACCCTAATTCCAGACGGCAATCTCTAAAGTGTCCTATTAGAGGGGCGTAGGATAGCTACCCTAAATCCCAGTATTAAATGATGCTTCATTAATTGCTGCTTTTATGCAAAAATTACTTTAAAGGAATAATTGTAATTTCCACTTCACAAAATTTCTGTAACATTCACATCCGGACTCTTTTAGTACTTGATCATATAAGATTTTCCAATAGCCTAATGCACATATTTATATTATGAATATACTAAATTAATATAAAGTATAACCCTTAGCCTAACCCTCTTTACTGGTGTCTCTTGAGAGATCACTGTAAATACACGCATGACTCTGTTGATACCTATTGACAGGTTGGGCTGTATTCTCCCTAACCCCAGAACCTGTGGGTTCCTTTAGAGACAGGGTCTTTAAGAGGCAATCAAAGTAAAATGTGGTCATCAGGGTGGGCCCTAGTCCAGTCTGACGGGGCCTTGGAGACAGACAGGCGTTTAGGGCGGATCTGCATGAACATCCACCAGACAAGGACGGAACCTGGAGCAGACTGTCCCCTTGCAGCCCTCAGGGGAAGCCACCCTCCAGCACCTTTGTTTGGGATTTCTGGCCTCCAAACCATGAGACATAAATTTCTGGCTTTTAAGCTGGCTGGATTGTGGTGCTTTGTTACAGCCACCCTAGGAAACTTGTACATCTGTCTGAAACCCTGGTGGCTCCCTAGTGCCTAAGGCAAACTGGCAGTCCCGTAGGCCCAATGGCAGCTCACACAGAGATTTTACTGGGCTTAGAGAGTCTTTTCAAAAATCTAAGCTAATGTTAAACATCTAGGAAGTTTCAAAACTAAGTCTGGGTTTTCAGCTTCTCTTTGAACACCAGAAAACTCCAGTCCCACAATTCTATGCGACAACAGTGGCCACAAAGCAAACGTCCAACGTTACTGAATGTACATGACACATGTACATGACACACCCTTAGTAAGAGTGGGACACTGAGAATGACTGTCGCTGCTCTTTGCCCCATAAGGGTAGGCCTTTGCAGCCTGGGAAATGGTCCCAATCACTTACCTAAAAACATTATGCAGGAGAGAAAGCACATAATGACAGAGTGTGCAGAAAAGAGAGAGAACGCAGGACTCAGACTGCCGTCCTTAGAAAGGCTGCTTCCAAGGCAGCCCTGGGCTGGACCGGGAGCTTCCATTTCAGGAGCATTTCCGTCACTCCTAGGAGTGAGAGTGGCTTGACGTATCTACACTGTTTATTCAAACAGGGTGGTTTATGCTGAACCTGCTTCCTTCTGGGAGTCTGGAATTTTGGTATGTGCTATGCAAAGGACATCACTGTGGCCAACCTGCAGTGCCGACCTAGGGTGCTGAGTCTCTAACAAGCTTTATTGGTGGATGACACTCTAAGTGCAGTCATACGTCATTTAACAGCAGGGAACATTCTAGGAAATGTGTCAACAGGCAATTTCATTGTGCGTACATCCTAGAGCAGGTGTCCTCAAACTATGGGCTGCCTGCCATATGGGGGGCCCGCTAAGGACATTTAACTGGCTCACTGGATGTTTTTGCTGCTGTTGCCTGTCCTGCTTAGCAGCCGACTTGTCCTGGGGCCCACAGTCTGGCCCTCTAATGATCTGAGGGACAGTGAACTGGCCCCTGTTTAAAAAGTTTGAGGACCCCTGTCCTAGAGTGTGCTTACACAAATCCAGGTGGTGCAACCCACCACACACCAAGGCTACATGGTACATTGCCATGTAGCCAACCCTCTAGCCACAGGCCAGTGCCAGTCTATGGCCTGTTAGGAACCAGGCCAGAGAGCAAGAGGTGAGCAAGTGGAACTACATCTGTATTTATCGTCACTCCCCATTGCTCACACCACCACCTAAGCTCAGCCTCCTGAGACCCAACCCCAGAGCATGACCAGCAATCCTAACAGACTGATGTGACAGCGCTCTTCTTAGTGAAAAGGTGGTATGTCACCTGGGGACGGGAGCACAGTTCCCGCTCCTGACATGTAGGCTGCATGTGGAGGCTTTCTTCCAAAGAGCACAGTATCACAGGGGGAGAAGGGGAGTGACTTTAACCTCACCACCATCAGCTGAAACCTGACAAACATGACCTGAGCCAGGGATCAAAGGTATCATCAATAATGATGTGCCACACTGTCATATGCACCTCTGATAGAAATGTGATAAAAATGATACTTCAACTCTGTTGTTTTCCTCCAAGAAAAAAAAATACATATAACCCCAGTCTAATCGTGAGAAAAACATCAGAAAAATCCCACTTGAGGGACTTTCTACAAAATACCTTGCAGCCCTCCCCCAAACTGTCAAGATCATGGAAACCAAGGAAAGCTGGAGAAACCATCACAGCCCAGAGGAAGCTAAGGAGATGGGACAACTAAATGCAATGTGACGTCCTAGAAGAGAGGCCAGAAGACACAGGGACATGGAGTAAAAACTAAGGAAATCTGAATAAAGCTGGGACTTTAGTTAATAACAGTGTATCAACTCAACAGGGTGACAAATCTGTCATACTCATGTTGATGTTATAGATGTCACAATGTTATGTTATGTAAGTCTGTAACTATAATATTAATAAACTGGATGTCACATACATGAGAACTTGCTGAACTATCTGTGAAAATTAAAATATAACATACCAAAACTAAGCTAAAGCTTGGGGGAAAGTCACAACTGCAAACACAGATATTAAAAAGAAGGAAGGTCTCAAATCAATGACACCAACTTTTACCTTAAGCAACAAGAAGAGCAAACTAAAAGTAAAGCAAGGAGAAGGAAGAAATTAATAAAGATTAAAGTGGAAAGAAATGAAACAGAGGGTAGAAAAACAACAGAGAAAGTCAATAAAACTGAAAGTTGGGTTTTTTTGGGAAAATCAACAAAATTGACAAACTTACAACTAGACCAAGCAAGGAAAAGAGAGGCAGCTCAAATCAGTAAAATCAGAACCAAAAAGAAAGGACATTATAGATTCTCCAGAAATAAAAAGAATCATAAGGGAATACCATGACCAACTGCATGCCACCAAACTGGGTAACTCCAATGCAATGGACAAATTCCTAGAAAGACACAGACTATTGAAGATGACTCAAGAAAAGATAACCTGAATAGACCTGCAGTAAACAGGGAAAGAGACTGAATTTGCAGTATAAAAGCTTCCAGTAACAACAAAAAAACTGGCTAAGATGCTCTTGGTTATAAATTCTACCAAACATTTAAATAAGAATTAATGCTAACCATCACAAAATCTTCCAAAATACTTCCCAATTCATTCTGGGAGGCAAGTATTTCTTACAAATATAGATGCAAAAATCCCCAAGAAAATATTAGCTAACTTAGTCCAGAAACAAGATTAAAAAGAGTTATATACCACCATCAGCTGTGATTTATGCCAGGAAGGAAAGGTTGAACTTATTAATGGAATAAAAGACAAAACTACATAATCCATCTCAACAGATACAGAAAAAGCATCTGACAGAATCTAATCTCCTTTCAAAATAAAAACACTAACTACACAGGCTGTGTGCAGTGGCTCATGCTATAATACTAGCACTCTCGGAGGCCAAGGCAGATGGATTGTTTCTGAGCTCAGGAGCTTGAGACCAGCCTGAGCAAGAGCGAGACCCCATCTCTAAAAAACAGCCAGGTGTTGTGGCAGCCACCTGTAGTCCCAGCCACTTGGGAGGCTGAGGCAAGAGGATCACTTGAGCCCAAGAGTTTGAAGTTGCTGTGAGCTATGACACCACAGCACTCTACCCAGGGCAACTGACTTTGCCACAAAACAAAACAAAACAAAACCACCACGCAAATTGAGAGTGGAGACTTCCTCATTCTGATAAAAGGGCGTTTATGATAAAACCCACACTTAACATCTATTTAATGGGAGGAAGACGGAAAGTTTCCCCTAAGATCAACAGTAAGGATGTACACTCTGGACACTTCCATTCAACACTGTCCTAGACAACGCTACCCTGGAGGTACTAACCAGGGCAATTGGACAAGATAAAGAAGTAGGCTCGGCACCTATGGCTCAATCGGCTAAGGCGCCAGCCACGTACACCTAAGGTGGCGGGTTCGAATCCCCAGCCCAGGCCTGCCAAACAACAATGATGGCTGCAACCAAAAAATGGCTGGGCGTTGTGGCGGGCGCCTACTTGGGAGGCAGAGGCAGGAGACTCGCTTGAGCCCAGGAGTTAGAGGTTGCTATGAGCTGTGATGCCATGGCACTCTACCCAGGAGGATAGCTTGAGGTTCCGTCTCAAAAAAAAAAAAAAAAAAGCATAGTGCTGAA
>CAUYQV010091892.1:0-22587 GCA_963574575.1 Galagoides demidoff
CAGGGTCTCAAGGCTTGTTCAATATACATAAATCTGTGAATATAATTCATCACATAAACAAATTAAAAAACAAAGACCATATGATTCTCTCAATTGATGCATAAAAAACTTTTGATAATACGCATCACCCCTTCATGATCAGAACACTTAAGAAAATTGGTATAGAAGGCACATTTCTTAAACTGATAGAGGCCATCTACAGCAAACTCACAGCCAATATCATATTGAATGGAGTTAAATTGAAATCATTTCCACTCAGATCTGGAACCAGGCAAGGTTGCCTGTTGTCTCCCCTGCTTTTCAACATTGTAATGGAAGTCTTAGGCATCACAATTAGGCAAGAAAAGGCAATCAAGTGTATCCATGTAGAGTGAGAGGAGATCAATCTTTCACTCTTTGCAGATGATATGATTGTATATCTGGAAAACACCAGGGATTCTACTATAAAACTCTTAGAAGTGATCAAGGAATACATCAGTGTCTCAGGTTACAAAATTGACACTCATAAATCAGTAGCCTTTATATATACCAATAATAGTCAAGCTGAAAAAACAGTCAAGGACTCTATTCCGTTCACGGTAGTACCAAAGAAGATGAAATACCTGGGAGTTTACCTACCAAAAGATGTGAAAGATCTCTATAAAGAGAACTATGAACATCTAAGAAAAGAAATAACTGAAGATGTTAACAAATGGAAAAACATACCATGCTCATGGCTGGGAAGAATTAACATTGTTAAAATGTCCGTATTGCCTGAAGCAATATACAATTTTAATGCAATCCCTATTAAAGCTCCACTGTCATACTTTAAAGATCTCCAAAAAATAATACTTCATTTTATATGGAATCAGAAAAAAAACTCCAATAGAAAGATTCCCTATTTAACAAATGGTGCTGAGTGAATTGGCTGGCGACCTGTAGCAGACTGAAACTGGACCCACACCTTTCACCATTAACTAAGATAGACTTTCACTGGATTAAAGATTTAAACTTAAGACATGAAACTATAAAAGTACTAGAAGAAAGTATAGGGAAAACACTTGAAGAAATCAGCCTGAGTGAATATTTTATGAGGAAGACCTCCTGGGCAATTGAAGCAACACCAAAAATACATTACTGGGACCTGATCAAACTAAAAAGCTTCTGCACAGACAAGAACGCAGTAAGTAAAGCCAGCAGACAGCCCTCAGACTGGGAGAAGACATTTGCAGGTTATGTCTCTGACAAAGGTTTAATAACCAGAATCCATAGAGAACTCAAACATAGTAGCAAGAAAAGAATAAGTGATCCCATCTCAGGGTAGGCAAGGGCCTTGAAGAGAAACTTCTCTGAAGAAGACAGGTGCATGGCCTACAAACACATGAAAAAATGCTCATCGTCCTTAATCATCAGAGAACTGTAAATCAAAACCACTATGAGATATCATCTAACCCCAGTAAGATTAGCCCATATCATAAAATCCCAAAACCAGACATGTTGGCATGGATGTGGAGAAAAGGGAACACTTATGCACTGCTGGTGGGAATGCAAACTAATACGTTCCTTTGGGAGAGGTATTTGGAGATCATTTATGGATCTAAAAATAGATCTGCCATTCAATCCTTCAATTCCTCTACTGGGTATATATCCAGAAGACCAAAAATCACTTTATAACAAAGATATTAGCACCAGAATGTTTATTGCAGCCCAATTCATAATTGCTAAGTCATGGAAGAAATCCAAGTGCCCATTGACCCTTGAATGGATTAATAAATTGTGGTATATGTACACCATGGAATATTATTCATCCTTAAAGAAAGATGGAGACTTTACCTCTTTCATGTTTATATGAATGGAGCTGGAACATATTCTTCTTAGCAAAGTATCTCAAGAATGGAAGCAGCCCCACTATGTACTCAGCCCCACTATGAAATCAAATTATAGCTTTCATATGAAAGCTATAACCCAACTATAGTCCAAGAAGAAGAGAAAAGAGGAGAGGGAGGAGCGGGGAGAGCATGGGGGTAGGGAGGGTAATTGGTGGGACCATGCCTATGGTGCATTTTACAAGGGTACATGTTAAATTTATTAAGTGTAGAATATAAATGTCTTAACACAATAACTAAGAAAGTGCCGTGAAGGCTATGTTAACCAGTTTGATGAAAATATTTCAAATTGTATATAAGACCAGTGCATTATACCCCATGATTGCATTAATGTACACAGCTACAATTTAATAATAAAAAAAAATCCAGGTTTATTTTGTTGTTGTTGTTTATTTGTTTGTTTGTTTTTTGGCCAGATCTTGGGAATTTATCAATCTCTCTTCTTTTCTCTCTTCCTGTCTCTTTTTAGATCAAGTAATGAGAGGTAATTTTAAAAGATTCATTACTAATTTCAAAGTCTAAATCTACACTGTGATTGCCCTAAACCCTTTCTGAGTTCTCCGAAGGTGAGCTATACAATATGTGATGGATCACTGGCATTTCTGTTTTTACCATAATAATGGCAGCAGCAGCAAGAGATAAGAGGAGTTTTTGGTCTTGACATCAGGAAATTGCAATGATATTCACTATTTTTACTATTCTTTGACACAAAATCAAAGAGTTAATGAGGAGGCCCAATGCAAAAACATTCGTGAATCAATAATATATCTTATTTTTGTTCTTGCCAGCATATCTTGTTCTACAATATATAGTGTTCTCAGGTGACATTCCTCACCTCTCTGCCACCAGCTTCCCCTATTTTAAAGGTAAGAAGGAGATATGGAGGAACAAGAGTGAAAAGAATGAGGAAGAGAAAGAAGGAAAGGTAAAAGGGATCTTAAATTTATTATCTCTT
The DNA here is from genome assembly GCA_963574575.1 of Galagoides demidoff. Taxonomy (NCBI): domain Eukaryota; kingdom Metazoa; phylum Chordata; class Mammalia; order Primates; family Galagidae; genus Galagoides; species Galagoides demidoff. The sequence continues at coordinate 2,821 of CAUYQV010091892.1, forward strand.
AACATGGTGAGGGAGAACAAAGCCCCAGATACTAATGGAAGACATTTTGTTATCACAAGGAAGTTATCAATGAGGAAAGTTGCTGTAAGAATTAAGTTAATACAAGAGGAAGGGCTAAGCTAAGAAGATGCCAGAGAAATGGAGCTTTTTTATTTTAGGGATTTTTGTGCTTGCAACTCCAAAATACCCTAACAAATTCACTATTTAGATCTGGTCATACCTCACCAGGAGTATATTATTAAAGGGCTAGGCAAAGGACATGGCAGAAATAAAGTTACCTCTTCCAAAAATTGGTAAGTCAAGAAGAGATACTGAAACTATAATATATACTTGATAGCAGAGCACACTTTAGAGCACTGAATATTTTAAAGAACTCCTTTGAAAGGTCACTGGCATAATCCCTAAAACAAATCTAAGTATATTCATGTGAGATACTTCAGACTTCTCTCTGATTTCTGGCCAAAAATATTCCTGTTCACTTGAAATGACCAGGAGTGCATTCTGATACCTATAAAACACAGGGTGTTGGTCAAAACTAAAAACTTTGTTTTTTGAAATGTTTTAAGCACAAAATTTCCTTGTCTGATCTTTGCCCTAAATGTGAACCCAACCTGGGTGTGTGTCCATGATTTCTAAGCCAGAAGGAAAAATCTGGGCCAAGTTTCAAGTGAAACTTCTTTTTTCTCCCTAGTTTCAAGTCAGGCAAAATTCATGTTTCAAGTCCTTTAAAAGTGAAAGGTATTGATAGCAACTGACAGGAATTCAACTATAAGATTTTTTCCAACCTTGCAATCTAGGCATCAAGCATCTTAGAAAGAGCTCCACTATCCAGATCATTCCATTTGGTGACCATGGTTCTCCAAAGACAAATGGGCTTTGCTTAGTTTCTGTTTATAAACTAAACTTTGAAGTAATGAGTCAGAGCAGTAACTCATTCACAGCTAAGAAAGTTTAAGGTAAAAGATCTCATGATCCATTTACCAAAGTAAGCGTTCAGGGTGATCATTTTAGGTGGTTTAAAAAGTCATTATTCACAGAATGTGTAGACTTCTTATATGGTCTATTAAGGGATAAAAATGGCCCAAGTCTCTTATTTGGCTTGGTAAGTTCCTACATGCTCAATAGTATAATAAAGAAATCATGAATAATAATTTTTCCAAAAGTTAATCTAGACCTTTAATGTATCTAAATTGAAATCACTATTTCATAGCCCTAAAATGACTGAGTTCCACGAAGATCTGCAGAACAGAGCAGTAAACACGTTTATGTCTGATTGTAAAAGGGGGAAACTGTGTCACAGATGAAGGCCTGTGGGCTCTCTAATCTAGGAGAAAATTCTCTTCTCTGCTCCAAAAGAGTGAGTTGACCTGAGAAATACATGCCTGCCCATGAAAAACTAAGCAATATATGGGTGTGATGTATGTCTTCTAAGCACACATCAGACTCCAAAGACATAAAGTTGGGCAGCCAGGAGCAAATTTTTTTCAAGCCTGTAGTTCGAAATTATAGTCCATGAGAAAACATTGAAGTCCCTGTTAAAAATATCAGCCCTCATGATAGCACCTCCAGAATCTCATTCAGTAAGTCTGGGGCAGAGCCTAAGTCACCCTTTTAATAGCTTCTTGAGTTATTCCAATATCAGTGAGCTGGGTATTTTTCTTCAAGAAACAGTACTTCAGACTGTGGACTGCTCTAGCCCATGCTAAATTATGGAATAGGAAAAAACAGTACCACTTGGCATCATCCTATGGTGACTTACATCTGATGTCCCTTTTCTATAAGTTTATGTTCCTGAACCAGCTAGATGATTTAGCATAAACTACTTATCACTCATTCATTCAAGAATCATGTGTAAGAACCCAGGACCTAGCTCCTGGAACAAACACTTTTATATTTTAAGTGGAGGAGACAAACAAACATATAAATAGAGAAATAAATAGGTAAATGTTAGATTGGTAAGTATGATTTAAAAAATAAATAAAACAGAATGAGATTAAGAATGATCTGGGGGTAGAGAAGGGCAGAAAAGGGTAAGCTACTCTTTTGGATGGACAAACAAGAGAGGAAAGTTGAGCAAGGACCCCATAATGTGAAGGATCTAGCCACCCAAAGATGTAGGGGAAGGTCAACAGAACAGCAAGCCCCAAAATAAACTCACTGAGTCATGGGTCAGGAAGACCTATATGGATGGAACAGGGCTGGCAAATGGGAGAGTGAAATAAGAAAGGCTGAGTCATAAGTAAAGATGTGTCAGACTTCTCGGGGCCTTGGAACCTTGATAAAGTGCTTAGATTTTATAATTAGAATAGAGGATCTTGGGAGCATTTTTAGAAAACCATAATGGCTCATTGTACAATGGTTGGAATAATGCTTGGCAGGGATGTATCACATGGTGCTTGGTTCTTAGTAAGTGTTCAACAAATGGCAGCTGTTGAGTCACAAGGATGCTATCCCTCTCATCATTCTTTGCTCATCAGCATTGTATTTCCCTCAAAAGTTATGTTATTTGCCCTGTATCTCATCATTGCAGGGTCAACTAACTAGACTGAAAAAACTACTTCTCCATAATAAAGATGGCTTTCCAGGTGTCTTACAATACCTGTGTTCTCTCTGAGTGGAATGGACTTCCAAGTATCATTGGTTGCCAACTGAAAAAACCACCCAAGTCTAAAAATCCAAGTTGAAAGTGTGAGTTGAGTATCTTGAATAGGATGACAGCTCATATGCTCTCTCTGGCTCCCAAGAGATCTCCTTGAGCCCATGTATGGATTAGACAACAAGCCTGGTTTCCCTGTTCTGCAATCTGAACGAAATTAATGTTGTGGTTCCATCTTCTATGAAAACATACTAATGTTTCTAATACTATCTCACTTGTTCTTTTAAATAAGAATCACAAAGATGATTGGTCCAGAAAAGGCATTTGTGGTTCAAGCAATCTACCTTTGGCCAACAAATACTAATTAAGAGCCTGTCACATGGCAACCACTAAATTTATTTATTATACTGACCTTTAAGCTTTTTTTTTTTTTTCTTTAAGGCAGATACAACCTTGTTCACACAAAATCCTCAGGTAGTTCATCATGTAAAATGGACCAACACAACATACCTTTGATGAAAGCAGGGACCTTGGGTCTAAACTGACATCTCGGATCAGTGGTTGTTCTCCAACTGGCTCTCTGAAGGGTTTTTGGAAGTTTTACTTACCAATAGCATGACCAAGACATTTATCTTAATTTCTAAAGTTAATTATTTTCTATTGTATAAAAGAGTTCACAGTACCTTTCTTATCCAAGAATAGTTATGTACCCTATACTCAATAAATGCTAATTTCTCCTTTTCACTCTTTGATTTTCACTGTGTAGCCCAGTATTTCCCATTTAGGAGCCTGCAGGGATGAGGGAAAGATGAGGAAGGGCGGTGCCACTCTTTATAAACTCTATATGCCTACTCTTTTCCCACATATTCAGCTGCTGTTACAAAAAGAACATTCATTTAACATGTTTACCAAATTCAAGGTATTTCTTGTATTACATCCTAGAATTCATCTTCCCTCATGTGAAATGCCACAAAATATGTTGATATTATTAAGAGGTCCTTCAACTTCCAAAGAATAGGAACAGCTTTGGGATGCATAAGACTGGAAACAAAAGCACGGCCACAATGCTCTGCCCCTTCCTTGGTTTAAATCATGTTGCTGCCTGAATCCCACACAGCCAGTGCCTCTGCTTTATGGCTCTTTAGTGGTTATCAGTGGGCAGATAAGGACAATGGCTTTGCTTTTCTTCACTCAGTCTCTGGTGTTTCCTGGCTTTCTACCCCGTCTCCTTCCCTGTCCGGGTCTCTCAAGGCCTTGGTGTCACCTGAGTTGAGGGGGATGTCTTAGGAGCTACAGACAGGCTGACCAGGGAGTCACCCATTGGCCTCTGTGGTGGCATTGCCCCATAGACTGGAGGGAGACAGCCTCTGGCTGCATCTGATTGCTAATGAGCTTTCTGGTGGCCTCCCTTCTGCCTTCTCATCAGCACCATTTGTTTTTACAGCCTGCCTGCCCTTTGTTGACTTGAGGCTTGTTTTTCCTTGCCTGGGAGGTGCTCTGAATTTTTTTCTTTTTTTGGCTGGGCCTGGCTGTCTTCTTTTCTTTTGAGACTGTGTGGGAGCTAAATTTAAACTTGATTAACAGCGTTTAGTCCAAAGAGGGTCAGGATACTATTTTCATGTTAAAGGCTACTCTTTCTGGTTCCATTTTGTTTTGTTTTAGGACACAATAGGCCCTCACAATGAGAGCCCTTCTGATTTTGTAGCCATGGTGGGAGAGACAAAAAATTGTGTAGTGTTTGGTTGTTTGATTCTGATCAGAGGCAAAGAAAAGGATTATTACCTTTATTGGGAGAATGTAATGCATTATTGACAGCCACACTTGCAAAACTTCATAAATACTTTCAGTCATAATATTGTTTCTCTTTAATAACTCCAACTTAGTATTTGAAGCACAGCTTAAAGTCAGTTGCTCAGGGAAATTCCAACTCCCCACATATGTCAGGTCTCCTTTCACATCCAGTAACTTTTCCTTTTCAGCATGTTCTAAGGTGTGATTCAACCTTGTTTCTTCATCATCTTTTTTCTGTACTAGACCTTAAGCTCCATGCAAGGAGGCACAATGGGACTGTGTTTTCCACTAAGGGGACTGAACACATAAAGGGACAATGGCCAGACCAAATACATATGAGATTTAAACTCTCAGTCTCTGCTGCAGTGACTTCCAGAAGCCAAGTAATAACTGCTTGACCTAGAATAGCCAGCAAGACAGTCATGACTTGGTCAACGACTGCCAACTTCTTTAATTTCAGCCCCACTTCCAGGACAAAGCAGACTTTAGAACAAACTGGAGAAAGCAAAATCTTCTACCCCAACTATTTACATACAAAAGTCTGACAATTAAGTTGCCACCACATGCTTATGTTGGCAGCACTGTACAAACAACTGTTTCATCACCTTGGTATATCAGTGTCTCACAATTGTGTTTGTGTCGACATGTGTCCACAATTGTGGCAGTGTCTTGCTGAGTAGCACTCATTATTGTTGTGTGTTTTTGTGGGCCTTTGGGAGAATGTTGGAGCTTGAATTAGAGTAATAAGCAAACTTTAAATTTCTTATTGAACTTGGCAAGAGTGGAAGTGAAATCAGGGACATGTTAATTCAAGTTTATGGGGACAATACAATGAAAAAAACCAGACATATACAAATGGATTACACATTTTTCTGAGGGGAGAGAAAGTATCACTGATGAAGAGAGGTCAGGGTAGCCAGAAATGAGCAGAACTGACAAAAACATTACAAAGATTTGTCAAATAGGGAGTCAAAATCATCTGCTGACTGTGAGAAGCATAGCAGACCAAGTAAACATCAATAGAGAAAGAGTTAGGAAAATCTTAATTGACAGTCTTGGCATAAGAAAGGTGAGTGCACAAATGGTCCCAAAGGAGCTTACCAGTAAACAAAAATGACGGAGACTTTACATCACCTTCCATATTCTATCTACCTTAACACTTCCCCAACTATTCTTGTTTCTGATAATCTTCTTTCTAAACTTCTATGAGCTAGAGTTCACTTAGGGTCTTTTCAACTAGATTATGAATTTATTGAGGGAGGGCATTGTATATTTTGATCTTTCTGTATTTTACATGATGCCTTGAAAAAGTGTAAAAGAGAACATATACCAGTGGATGAGCAGAGGCTATATTTCAGCTGTTTTATTATTTTACTTAATTTCTGCTGCAACCCTTGAGTAATTGTTATAGACCCCATTTTACAGGGGAACGACTGACTTTCAGAGAGGTTGAATAAGTTCCCCAAAGTCACATGGATTGTAGTGCTGGGCCTCAAAGCCACATCTTCTGAGTTCTGATCCAGTTTTCTTTGGCTATCATTAAACCTGCAGCACATTATAATTACTAAATAAGTTGATGTGTGTCCATTGACAAATCTTTTTTCTCCCCCAGCAAATACAGACAAAGGACAAAGTTCCAAACCTCCAAGTTATAGCTTCGAATTCAGTTGAAATTTTTGGTCAGTCATAGCATGGTTCTAAGAAAAATGTCCAGAGCTTTGAATTTATAAATGCTCTAAGTAGCCTATGTCTACTTCCATGGAAATTCTAGTCTTCATAATTAGGTGTCAAGTAAGTTCAATATTTAAAAACTTTTTAATAGCTATTCAGCTGACAACTAAAAACTGAAATGGACAACTCAAGAATAATTTGATTGCAGTGGAAGTTTAGTTCACCATCAATCTATTAGATACTACAAGGCATTGCCACCTTTTACATTTTTTTCTCTTGTCAATTCCACAACAGAGATATGAAAATAACATATTAGAAAGCCTAAGAGAACAGATTAGAAGTAGCATACAATTCAGCTCAGTAATCATTGTTAAAAGCATATTTGTAAGGAGGAATTTACAGCCAAATCAGAATAGAGTTCAGAAGTGTTTAAAATGATGACAAAATGAACCTAGAAGTCATACTAAAGCAATTGGCCTATGGAATAAACTCCACACTCTCAACAGCCCTCAGGGACATCAATAATAGCAAATTAGATAGATAACGAGAGTGGCTATTTCCACTGCACATTGCAAATCACAAAAGAAATGGGCAGACACACCATACACAGTGTCTCCCTGATTGTGTTTCTAATACTTCACTCTTACTTGCCTTGGTGGCTTGTCGCTTCATCTCTGTCTCATTACCCATCTTCTTCCCTTACCTCCAGGAGGCCATATTTTATTCATCTTGTATTTTTTGCACTTAGATGGGATTAAGGGGATCTCTGGTTTTGGCCTGCCCAGCATCCTTTTTCTTTTCTTCAATTTTTCTCTAGGGAGCTCCTCCTCCCCTACTCTTGGTCCTTTTGGTGAGGTTGGGCTGACCCCACAGCACAGCTCTGAGGGACTGGGGACTCCACTGAGAAGTTAGAGGGTTCCACTCACCTTCCTACAGTGACAGGCTTAAGAGAGCCAAAACACAGAGCTTGTGATCAACAATGGTCTCCTCTCTATTTGCCAAAAATATCCTAATCATGGGAAAAATGTGATGGTTCATAAAAAGGATGAGAAGAATAGTTTCTTTAGTAGCCAAGAACACATACACAGGTGTAAGCTCCATATCTTAGAACTAGAACAGGGTGTTGCTACATACACTACAAACACTTGTTTCAATTGAGAAATCTGAGACTCAAAAAATGTGCATATTTTACTTGGATAAATACTGCCAAATTACCTTTCCATAAGATTTCACTAATTTACATTTTCACCATAGTATAACAAAAGTGTGATTTTCCCCACACTCCTGCACAATTTTCCCCACAATGTTCATCTCTGCCAGTTTGTGAGGTAGAAAATTATGTCTTATTGTCATTTTAACTTGCATGTCTTTCATTACTGGCTGAGTATCCTTTATCTAAAATGTTTGGATTTTAGAATTTTGGATTTTGAATTTTATTTTATTTTGAAATATTTGTACAAATATAACAAGCTAACTTGGAGATTAAATCTGAACACAAGATTTATTTCTGGTTCATATATTTCTTATACAATAAGGTAATTTTATACAATATTTTAAATAATTTTGTGCCTGAAACAAAGTTTTGACTGTGACCCATTACATGAGGACAGGTGTGGAATTTTTCACTTTCAGGATTGTGCTCATAAATTTTTAGATTTTGGAATATTTCAGATTTCAGATTTTCAGATTAGAGATCCTCAATTTTCATAAAAGAGATTAAGCTCATTGTATGTTTGCCTATCATGTTTCTGTGAATGTCCTATTCATGTTCTTTGATCATTTTTATTTATTTATTTGTTTATTTTTGCTATTGCTTTATAAAAGATCTTTCTGTATTAAGAAAATTAGCCCCATTTGTCAGATGCATCTTAGATTTTTTTCTGTCTGTTCTGTTTTTCATATTTTTATTTTTTACTTATTTCATACCTTATAGAACTTTTATGTTTTTATCTAGTCAGGTTTGTCATTTTTCATTTGGATTCCTGGTTTTATATCATCTTTGGAACATTTTTTTCCATTTAATATTTATTTTGAAAAACTATAATGCTTTTATAGTTTTAGTTTTTTGCAGTTAAATCTTTGTAATGACTATAAGCCACACACATGTGCATAAAATTACTACTTCACAAACACACATAAAATTATTACTTCTCATCACAGTGAAGTATAACAAAAGCAAGGAGTAGAGAGCCAAACTTGAAACTGAGCACTGGCTTTGACACTTTCCTGGTTCTTCAAGCTCTAAATTTCAAGTCTTTGTCTTATTTGCAAGATGTAGATCAAGCTAATATATTTCAGAGCAACTTTGTGGGTTTTAAATAAAAGAAATTTATAAACAAGAAATCGTAAAATAGCTAACTATAAGTACTATTTAATGATAACTAGAATTCATAATTCTGTCTATAAAATGAATTACTTATGTCTCTCCAAAACTCACATATTGAAGTCCTAACCCTCAGTGCTGTGGTATGAAGAGTTGAGGCCTTTGGGAAGTAATTAGGTTTAGATGACATCATGAAGGTAGAGCACTCCCCTGCAAGATGGGACTAATGCCCATATAAAAAGAAGAAGATACATCAGAGCATCTTTTCCCTCCCATGTGAGGATGGAGCAAAAAGGCAGCCACATCCAAAATTACAAGTGAGCTGTCACCAAAACCCAACCACACTGGAACCCTGATATCCAGACTTTCAGACTCCAGAACAGTGAGAAATAAATGTCAGTTGTTCAGTTACAATAGCCCAAGAAGACTAATACAATATCTCTACTCAAATTTAATATTTGGATTAAAAGTTGCCAGAGGCCAGTGAACAGCATAGGGGCAGGCTAGGTATAGGAGTTTGAGAGGAGTTATTAACTAGTGGGGAATGTCTATCCCAGTTCCAGTTACTCACTCTGCTTGTTATGCATAGAAACTGCTTAGATCCAGGTTGGGAAGTTGAGGAGCTATCCTATGATGTCTCTAGAATATAACATTTCATGTCAACTTGCAGCAAATGACCCAAGTGATCCAACTCCAAATTGTGGAAATAATCAACTAAAGCTAAACGGTTTTGCTTCCAATTTAACACTTCAAAGACTAATACCAAAGTAAAAGTTGAAAAAAACTCATCAGGGAACAGGAAAGAGAATTTTCCAAGATTTTGAAAAAATTAATTAGACTCAACTGATTTAAAAACTGTACTGATTTTTTTTTTTTTACTTTATTCTGTTAAACCAAATGCATGAATATTTGCTGTTTTATTATTTTGGAGGTGTCTACCAGCTGCCACATAGTTTCACTGTCATTAGGAACTGAGAATTTCTGATTCATAACATGGTCCTATAACATGCTTTAAAAAGATGGGTCTATTCTTACATTTTAAGTAAAATATAGATGGTTTCTCATCCAAACTTGAGGAGAAAAGAGTTCTATAATATTAACAACAAAAATAAAATTGGTTTCAATTTTTCCCTTTTCATCTACACCACCCTAAAGAATAGTCTGGTCACTACAGCAACTGGACTTACAAATGTGGTGGCCAACAGCCACTTTCTGAATGTCCGCATGGTCATCTGGGGCTCCTTGGCAGCATAAGGAAACTTAAGCAGCAAGAGCTCAGGGAGACACCTCTCCCACTTTCAACCTGCCTCATGCCTGGGTAGTCTAGGGTCTACGTGACCCCAGGGAAGAGGGACTTCTGCCCAGGAAATAAGGGCACAGACTTTTTTCCTTTCCTATTCTCTGCCACTCCCCTTGCCCCCCTTGTTTTTGCTAGTCCTGGGAAGTACCCGTCTCCTCCCTTCCTCCTGGGAGGAAACAAAAGTCAATTCCAAAATGACATACTTATCCATCATATTCTCAAAGAGCTCAAAATATATTTTAAAAAATGTCTTGTTCTGCATAGCTCATGGAGAGATGAATGACAAATCTTAAAAGCACAAGTAAGAAAAGCTCCAGCAAAAGACTATCCAGGGATTTTCTGTGAGAGAAAAGTTACAGGAGCCTCTGTGTTTCTGTACCTATAAATCACCCATAATACTTTTTACAAATCAAAAACTGGGGCAGTAAACATGAAGAAAAAAAGATACTCTAGAATCTTCTATATTCTACTACCAGAAATTCTAGTGGGATATTGGCAAAGGAGAGATGTTATGGAGTTCCCTTTACCTAAGCGCTTTTTATTTTTAAAAAATGCAGACAAATAAAAACAACCCAATTATTTGTAACGGATAGTTTTTGAAATAAATCAGGTTGAGATGTGCATGAGGAAGGCACTGGGTCTTGATGATCGATAAGTGGGAGGACAGGGAAGGACTTAGCTGGTTGGCACATAGGTTCCTTGGGTCTGTCTGAGCCCAGCTGGTGATGCCATGGCCACAGCTGCTCACTGTTTCCATGAGTCACATTAGGGAGCCCAGACCAGTGCAATCATCAAGGAAACTGTGCCTTCCGTTAACTCTGCTGTAGCTTGTTCATGCTGGGACCATAGAAAAATTTAGTTTTCTCTTTAAGTCATTTTACTGAAATCTTTACTTTTAGTTTATGATTCTTGACATTATTCCGATTACTAATAAAAAGAAATAGGGAAAAGACACTTCTAAATATATACCGTCAGCTCCTAAATATACGTCAGCATCTGAAAACAGCTTCCATTGGCTTTCTAGGATGAATCTGTTTATTTCTGTCTATAGAGTAGCTAACAAATGGCCTTTATAATCAATTGTCCAGACTCTGAGACCAAATTGTGTCTTTCTTTTTTTTTTTCTTTTTGGTTTTATATATAATTTGAAATATTTTCATCAAACTGGATAACATAGGCTTCATGGAATTTTCTTATTGTGTTAAGACATTTATATTCTACACCTAGTAAATTTCACATGTACTCTTATAAGATGCACCATAGGTGTGATCCCACCAATTACCCTCCCTCCACCCATCATCCCCCCTCCCCTCCCTCTCCCTTCTCTCCTTCTTCTTGGGCTGTAATTGGGTTATAGCTTTCATAAGAAAACTAAAAATTTGTTTCATAGTAGGGCTGAGTACTGGATACTTTTTCTTCCATTCTTGAAATACTTTGCTAAGGAGAATATGTTCCAGCTCCATTTTAAATATGCGCACTGAGAAAAGGATGCTAGATTCAATAGATGGTCCTGTGAAACTTGGATAGCCTCATGCAAGAAAAGGGAGGAATCTGAAGGATGTTATGTCGAGTAAAATGAGCCAAGCACAGAAACAAAACCACATGATCTCACTTATAGGTGGAGTATAAAAAGTCTACCTATAGAAACAGAATTTTAGTGTATACATCAACCCCTCATTATATACCAAGAGTAAAATGATGGTTAACAGAAGATGGGGGTTGGGGGAGATTTTTGTCAAAGGACACAAAATTTCAGTTTAGACCGGATGAAAAGGTTCATGAGATTTACTATACATCACAGTGATGACAGTTAATAACAATGTATTCTAGACCCAAATATTCCTGAGAGTATATTTTAAGTGTTCTCCCTACCAAAAAATAAGTATATGAGTTTATGAATATATTAAATAGCTTGATTTAGCAATTGTATGATATATACATATATGTGTATCAAAATGTCATGTTGTATGCCATAAATATATACAATGTTTACTGGTCATTTAAAATATTTTCTTAAAGGCAAGATAAAGAGGTTAGGAGTCAGGGGATGCTATCTTCTGAGAATGGGAAGTAATGCCTGGAAAGGGACATGAAAGGTTTCAGGGGAACTGATTAGGTTCTTCTGCTTAAGATTATTGATGGTTATGAGAGTCTGTTCATGTTTGGGAAACAAATCAGATTTGCAATATATGCACTTTATGTATTTAAAAAAAAAACTAGCAGGCCACCATATTCATGAGGTCCTCCTGAATATCAAGAAAGAAAATTCCCATGAAAATAATGGGGTGGTGCTAATTTTAAGGGTATATAGATTTATACTGATATTAAAGAGGGTGAAACTTCATTTATTGACCTTAACTAGCAGGTCATGTTAACTTCATTCACCCTGTAGAATCAAGTGGATGGACTCATATCAATGGCCCCAATAGAATATGGATAATTAAGAATAGGTACAATTTATTTGGAATGATTCTTAATTTTAGAAGAATCTACATTTTTAAAATAAAACACATTTAAAGAAAACAGAAAGAGATAATACTATTAACAAAGCACTGTGGAAAGTGGGCTATACTAGGTCAGTTTTTCTCCATCAGTTAATGTGGGAACATTCCTTTTTGCTTGATGAGTAAAAAGAGGGTAAACTCAGAAAGTGAGCTGCCCAGGTCAACATCTGGACCCTATCCTTCACTTTCCCTATTACTTTAGACAACTTAAACTTACTTCATTTTGGTTTTATCATCTATAACATAGAAAAAACACAATAGCTGTGAGGTTTAATTTAATGCATCTAAAGAGCTTAACTCTGCACACATTAGAGGACCAATAATATTAGCAAGTATATGCAGACCCTTATTCATTCCTCTGCAGGGAAATGCTTTCGTACAAGAAATCCTAAGACCATACCTATCTCAATATTTCCTTTACTGATAAAATAGGCAAATGAAGAAACTACTTTGCATCTTTCTTTTATGGATAATTGAGTGAAAAAACTATAGTACACTATTATGTTATTAACTACCAGTCAAGAAAGAAAAATCTCTGATCTCATCTCTGGCACTACAGAAGAGAAGCATAATCATGCAAAATTAAGTAACAGAGATGTTAAAAGCCTGGTCATCAATACATGGGTTTCAACCCATCAGGTTTTACCCAACAAACTCCAACACTGCTGTCACAGTGTATTATACAAGTTGAACATGTCATTAAGTAAGCCCATGTCAGATTTCTTGATTTGTTTCTAATAACAACTAGTAATTTTGTAAACATGTAACCAGAATTCAGCATCATCAAAGATCACTCAAAGAGCTGAAATTTTTGGATAAGATTGCCAAGTTTCTAAGAGTTCTAATAGTATTTGCCACAAATACGGTGTTTATTTTCTTTTTCTTTTTTTCTTTTCTTTTTTTTTTTTTTTTTTTTTTGGTAACGTTCACAAAATTAACTGAGAATAGAACTACCTAAAAACATATATTTTAAGGTGGTTGATTCAGGCTTAGACCCTGACAGCCTGAAGCTGAAGCCTTTTCCTGGAAAGAGAAGAATTTAATACCTGATATCATCAGATTCCCAAGTTATAACAGGATCCTTCTATCCTCAACTTGATGTTTTCACCCCTAGAGTACAACTCAAAATATTATGGCAAGCAGTGAAAAAGTATTACCTTTCAAGTAAAAAAATAATTCAGGACAAATATTCAGAAACAGAAAAGAGTTGTAGAGGTGATCCTTCAATCCCTGGGGAATACATCTTCTAATATTCCTGAAACATCCTCTTGATACAAGACAGTGTAGCAGGTCTCAAGGAGCAAAAAGAAAGAATTTGTTCTAAACTGTAAAGTTATTTTCATTTTCAGGAGGACACTCTAAGAGTTTAAAGACCTAGACTGGGATAGGAAGACTATTGCAAAGACAAACCACAGAGATGTATAAGTCAAATCACTGCTCAGCTGGAAACAGTGCGTGTTGTGTTTATATACTATCAATCTAGGACAACCTAAGACTGTTTTAGGAGGATGATCTAGGAGTTTAAAGACCTAGACTGGGATAGGAAGACTGTTGCAAAGACAAACCACAGATATGTGTAAGTTAAATCACTGCTCATCTTGGAACAGTGCGTGTTGTGTTTATATACTATCATTCAGAAGAGTTACTGAAATTACTTTCTAAGGTAGGTGTGGTTCCGAAAATTGTGATAGATTCCCTTCAACAGCTAGGGACAAGGGCCATTGATTGAGACACCTTAAGTGATATGTCAGGTGTCAGTGGGAATTTGCTTTGTAATTCCAAAGAAACTACAGTCTGAGACAATGAGGAGCAGAAACCCCAAGCTACTAAAATGGCAGAGGCAGGAAGTAGGGGGTAAGATATTTTGGAAATTGTTAAAAATGGGGAACAAGCCTAAAATTGAAGAAAGTTAACTATAATCCTAATGAGGTAAGGGGAAGGGAGAGGTAGATGCGGATAATTTGTTAACGAGACCAAAATGGGCAAGAACTATTTTAAAAAGCATAATCAAGTAGCCTAAACTATAAGGCTTCCTAAACTACTGGAGATGCTGGAAGTGTGGATGCATGAAAAAAGAAAGAAAGAATGAATGAATGGATAAAATAAAATAAACATTTTTAAGATGACCTGCGGTTTTACAATGTCAAAAATGTCAAGGATGTTTTATAAAATGGTAAAGAAATTTGATTTTAAAATCTGATTCTAAAATTTGATTCCTAGTTCTCAGGTTAACACAATCGGGGGAGGCGAGGGCAGCTCTTAAAACACATGACTCAGTAACTGGCTGCACCTATGTCCCATATGGGAAAAAATTGGGAGGGAGGTTTGGTGTTCCGTAGCACACTGTACGATACATCACAAGAGACAGTTTATGTACTTTTATAATAGGTAGCATAGCAACCTCCCAATAACAAATGGAGTTGGCCAAAACTGAGCTGTATGGGTTCAGAAGTTTGCTAATAAAACAATTAGATGGTGTTGAAGCTGAAATTACCATGTAATTGAGTGATGATGGTTACAGAGAAGCAATGGATACAATAGCAGCTTAGTTCCCTGGACTCATGGCATTTAGAAGCTGAGCACTTTGAGGGAGAGTAATTCAGACTTACACAATCTCTGCTACTACTGCAGACGGCATAAAGCCGGAGTACCACGGAATTTTTTTTCGTGTCTTGAAATTGGGGAAGGGAATTGGAGAAATGCGTTATAGTCGCTGCACTGACCTCACACCACTATTGAGGCTGTTTAATCATGTTCCCATCAAGGAAGTGTTTTCTCTGAAAAGAAGAAAGTGCCTCTTCCCCAGAAGCCCCACAGACATTACATCTGGAACATGAAAGATGTTGGCTTTTAAATACCCCTTAAATATTTAGCTTGTGGTCAGGCACCCTAAAATCTCTGAGACTATTTCATAAGGCCGGCTTAAACTGACACCAGTTCTACAATCCCAGAGCTCCATGTATTCTTTTTTGTTAATATGAAAGAAATCAACCTGAATGTATACTGTTTATTCAATAAGATCCAGTGTCATAAAATACACTGATACACCGAGCTCCAGGGTTCAAATGCCCTTGTCTACCTGCTAAGGAATCATTTGATGACAATTTCAGATTTAAGAAATGGTCATTAATAAATATTTATAGCTGAAGAAGACAAAGTGGAGAAAAATTTGATCTGCCTCTGAAAGTGCATTCATTGGACAGGATGTCTGGTGCTCTCAAAGACAATTTGTAAAGGTTGATGTTAGGCAGATGAAAGTAACTCAAGACATTATGATTATATTTTACTTTGTTGCTATACTGTTTTAGACAGAAAAAAACTGAATTTGGCAAATAATAGAAAACTTTAGCAGAGATTCCTTAAGGTTGTCTGCTGGCAGATGAAAAACTATGTATGTCTTCCAGGCTGGGTACATTGTGCCAAATCAACAACTGAGTGTTCCTTAAAAGCCATCTCCATATTCTGCCATCCGATTAGTTATAGAGGAGATCACATGAGTTCTAGGTATGATAGAACTACAACAAATTTATAAAACAGTGTTCTCTAGGACATTAGAAGAGGGATTATAGAAAGAGACTCGGAGGTTGTAGGAATTGCAGGAATAAGGGATTCTGAAAATCATAAGAGGACAAAACCCTCAAGTAGGAAATACTTAGCAAATGGCTCAAAGTTGACAGATTGTAAATTATAAATGTCAATAACGTTTCATCAGGATAATGCATCCTTGCCTTTTCACCAAGTAATAGGAAAGTCCTCTTACTACTTATTCTGAAATTTACTTAGTGATTTCTCACTTTCCATGTAGTGATAAATCAATATAGTCTTCAGCGTCTCTGTTTAGCCTTTTACTTCTTCCTTTTTCCTTATAATTTTTATTCAGTAGGTTCTCTTACTAAGGACATGTATTATTGTCTCCTGAATCACCTTTAAATTTAATGGTAAGTGATCAGTTTTACAACTTAAAAGCTTCCAGATGCAATGTTTGTGGGGCTACTTGGAAAAGAGGCACCTTGTTTGGTTACAAGGTACCTTCTGAAAGAATAGTGATATCTTAGAGTGGCAATCTCATACACCACTTAAAAAGCACTTTGATCCCAGAGAAACTGATGCATTGCCTTGAACCCTAGAGAATAATGACACAGTTTCATTTGTGATATAGAACCCACAAAATTAGTTTAACAACATAAAAAGTCACATACCTATGTAGAACAATATTCTTTGTTGAGAGCTCAATTGAAAGGAATTCAACTGGTTATGAAAGAATTAGAAAAATAAGAGATAATTTAAAAATGAAGAAAGGTAAATTTGATAATGATGGTCATCCACTATGTGGATATATGTAAGATCTTAGAATCACATTTTATTAGAAAAAAAAAATTACATTAATTTTTTTCTTTATTTCCAGTAATTGTCTCCAAAGTTATATTTCCAACTAGCTCGAAATTAAACTGCCAGAATAAACAGGATCTGGACTGACAAATCCAACACTCCAAATAGTAAAACCCTACACCTTCCATCATGAGAGAGGTTGAAAAATCCAGTCTCCCTAACGTTAAGAATATTCTCTTGCAAAATGAAAGGCAAGTCCCTAGTATACACTCCTATGGCTCCAGGTGTTATCTTCCTGGAAATATAAATGCATAGCTCTGGTGTGGTAAATCTCTGATCTCTTTAAAGATTTTCTAGGTTATTCAATCTTGCTTTATTTTCTAAGATTTGACCTTTCAACGAGTGTTCTTTGCTCATGAAACCCTATCTTTGCAGAAATCTGAAAATATTTTTTCTTCAGTTTCATGGGCACTAAAGTACCTACATTTTGTATCATCATTCTTTATCAGATTAATACTAATTTGTCTAGAGAGTTTCAAGAATTGTTTCCTTATAATCATTTTCTTTATTCAGTAAATATATATTAAAATATAAAAGAGAAAAGACAATACACTTTACCCTGGTTCTGGTCCCAATGTAAGTTTCCATGAGAAGTTTTTAGATTTCTGCCTCTTCCAACACCAAGGATAAAGCATTGGATGACACACCTACATGAATCTGGGAACCTACAGATTTTAGAAAGCTTTGTTTTTCTCATACTTTGTTTCTTTCACATTGTAGTTTTGCAAAAGTGGGACTTTTAAGATAATTACTGTGAATAATTTATATATCATAACCTATGCAAAAGCAAGATATTTATAGGACAGTATATTATATAATAAACAGCATCTTATATTAAAAAGTTAATTATATTATTTCTTCAGGTTCTATTTCCATTGGTAAAATGTTAATGTATTCTATGAGCCTAATAAATAACAACCATAATTTCTTGCCCCAATGCTAGCACATTCTATATATTTAAAAGATGGTGAGTACTGCTGTTATATCTTACTAAGATCCTAGGAGAAAGCAAAAATAGATAACATGGATTACATCAGGCTAAAAATTCTGTTTTAAAAAGGAAAAAAATCGACAAAGTGAAGAGGCAACATGCAAAGTAGAAGAAAATATTTGCAAACTATCCACCTGACAGACTATTAATAATAAGCATATAAAAGAAAAACAACTCAATAGCAAAAAACAAATCACCCAATTAAACAATAGGCAAAACAGGTGGTACCTGTGGCTCAGTGGGTAGGGTGCTGGCCCAATATACCAAGGGTGGTGGGTTTGAACCCAGTCCCCGCCAAACTGTCAAAAAAAAAAAAAAAGCCAGGAGTTGTGGCAGGTGTCTGTAGTCCCAGCTACTCAGGAGACTGAGGCAAGAGGATCGCCTAAGCCCAGGAGCTGGAGGTTGCTGTGAGCTGTGACGCCATGGCACTCTTCCGAGGGCAATAAAGTGAGCCTCTGTCTCTAAAAAATAAAATAAAAATAAAAAATAGGCAAAAGGTATGATCTGAACAGACATTTCTCAAAAGAAGACATATAAAGGGCCAACAGGTACATGAAAAAAATGTTCATCACTAATCATCAGGGCAATGCAAATCAAAACACAATGAGATCTCATTTCATCCCAGTTAAAATCGTTTTTATTAAAAAGATGAAAAATAATAAATATTGGCAGTCATATGGAGAATGAGAACATTGGCACTCTCTTAGTGGGAATATAAAGTAGAACAAACCATTATGAAAAACAGTGTGGCGGTTCCTCAAAACACTAAAATCAGAACTATCTTAAAATACAGCGCTCCCACGGTTGGGTATATACTCAAGAGAAAGAAAGCAAGTACATCAAAGAGCTATCTACACTCCTGTGTTTCTTGCAACACTTACAAGAGCAAAGATGGGGAATTGATCTAAGTGTCCATTTTGGAATAAATGGATAGAGAAACAGTGGTTTATATACACAGTGGGATATTATTCAGTCACTGAAAAGAATAAAATCCTGTTATTTGCAATGACATGGATGGCACTGGAGGTCATTGTTTTAAATGAAATTAGCCAAGCACAGAGAGACAAACATTGCAGGTTCTTACTCCCATGTGGAAGGGAACATAGTGGATGTCATGGAAGTAGAGAGTAGAATGGTCATTACCAGTGGCTGGGAAAGAAAGTGGGAAGAGGAGGATGAAGAGAAGTTGCTTAAATGGTATAAAAATACAGTCAGATAGGAGGAGTAAATTCGAGTGTTTTAGGAAAATTATTGTTAACAAAATTTATTGTATATTTCAAAATAGCTAGCAAAGAATTATAATGTTCTTAAAACAAAGAAAAGATAAGGCTGGATGTGGTGGCTCACACCTGTAATCCTGGCACTTGGGAGGCGGAGGAAGGCAGATCACCTGAGCTCATGAGTTCAAGACCAACCTGAGCCAGAGTGAGACCCCGTCCCTGAAAAACAGCTGGGAGTTGTGGCAGGCACCTGTAGTCCAAGCTACTTGGGAAACTGAGGCAAGAGGATCACTGGAGCCCATGACTTTGAGGTTGCTGTGAGCTATGATGCTATAGTACTCTACTGAGGGTGACAAAGTAAGACTCTGTTTCAAAAAAGAAAAGAAAAGAAATGATTAGTATTTGAGGTGATTGAGTCCCAATCATTTTGATTATATCATTGCATGGTATATGTGAACAACTATTGTACAACTATTATACATGAATAAATACAACTATTATACATGTATACATGTAAAATATTCATGTGGACACTCATGTTGAATGAGCATAAACATAGTTTATAATTATATAATAATGTTATATCATATTATAACATTTATTTATATTTATAATTCAAAGTCCATTTTTACATATATAAACTCAGTATTTCTCAAAAGATGTTCTAATTAAATAGGATCAAATGTAAAGGGGTGATTCACTAATCAGCTTTTCAGCAAATCACAATGTACCCCAGGATATGGAATCTCTAGTAAATCTAATGATACTTTTTTTTTAAATTTTGAGACAGAGCCTCAAGCTGTCCCCCTGGGTAGAGTACCGTGACATCACAGCTCACAGCAACCTCCAACTCCTGGGCTCAAGCGAGTCTCCTGCCTCCACTTCCCAAGTAGCTGGGACCACAGGCACCCGCCACAATGCCCGGCCATTTTTTGGTTGCAGCCATCATTGTTGTTTGGCGGGCCCGGGCTGGGGATTCGAA
>CAUYQV010091894.1:0-11370 GCA_963574575.1 Galagoides demidoff
TTTTTTTGAGACGGAGCCTCAAGCTATCCCCCTGGGTAGAGTGCCATGGCATCACAGCTCACAGCAACCTCCAACTCCTGGGCTCAAGCGAGTCTCCTGCCTCTGCCTCCCAAGCAGCTGGGACCACAGGCGCCTGCCACAGCACCCGGCCATTTTTTGGTTGCAGCCATCATTGTTGTTTGGCGGGCCCGGGCTGGGGATTCGAACCCGCCACCTTAGGTGTATGTGGCTGGCACCTTAGCTGATTGAGCCACAGGCGCAGAGCCTCCAACCCATTTCTTAACCTGGGCAGCCTCGGTTTTTTTCATTCAAATTGCCCCTTAGCAATAGGAGGTAAGCTCCCAAACCGAGGTTCAGAATAAACACTCCCTTAGGCCCTATGAGAACAACTCAGAACCACACCCTCGGTGTCTGTCTCAGTGACACCACACCCACACTCTTTCATATTTCCTACCCCTCCTGCAAGCGATCTAACACCCAGGGGTTGATCAGACCCGGATGTTCCACTCAAATATATACTGGGCCCCAGTTCCTCCCGGTGTTTGACTCCTCAAAGACCCGCGGATGGGATCCTTCCTCCTCCCAGTCAACACCTCCACATGGGGTTATGAAACCCATCCCTGGCACGCTCAGCGGTTCATGTCATCCAGGATAACCAGGGTTCCCACCCCGTGGGGGTCCAGAGGGCTGTCGACAACAACCAGGTGAGTCAGCCTGTTCTCTCCTCAGGTGGTCCCACTTCCCTATCAGGGAACCAGAAATGTTGCAGGAAGACAAGGTCCAGTAGAGAGGAGAGGCTTTTTTTCCACCCTTCGGGGGAGCAACAGCACATAAGAATTAGAAATGGCCACAGTCCCCAACTGGCTCAGTCTTTCCCTTTTTATCCCCGGTGAAAAATTTCCAGTCCAGAAGTACCTTTCTCATTAGCCAGTTTTAATCAAACTGGAAAAGCGGGCTCCAGCTTTTACAGAACTACAGGCTTTTACAGAAGCAGAAGTATCTAGGTCCCAGGAAGTCTAGTCTACAAATTCCTAAGAGCTGAGTCACCATGGAGATGACCGTGCAGATGTATCCCACAAAGAAATGCTAAACATCAAAAACACTACTCCAAGGCTCGGCAGATGACTCACGCCAACAATCCTAGCACTTTGGGAGGCTGAGTGGAATGCCTGAACTCAAAGGTTGGAAACCAGCCTGAGCCAGAGGGAGACCTCATCTCTAGAAATACCCAGGTGTTCTGGCGGGCACCTATAGTCCCAGCTACTCGAGAGGCGGAGGCAAGAGAATCTCTTGAGCTTGAAAGAGCTACATAAATTTTATCCCAAAACATGATTCCTTGGTATAAAAAATATTTTCAACTCAAAGGACATCTTTGATCAGAAAGTACTGGCCTCTCTTATAAAACCTGAGTAACCTGATTTAGAATCACAAAAGGCTACTGGCCTCCTTATCATATGCTAACACACCTGGCTCCAAGGTCATCTGAAACACAATACCTATCTCACAAGTTAATTTACAAATGAATCTGTTTCCACACATCTCTACTCTTCCCCCCTCCCCCCAGCAACCACTTGGCTACAGGTATACTTTCCAGTTTCTCTTTCCCCTACCTTCTAAAAGGGATCTATAAAAGTCACTGACTATCCCTGAGACTTTGGGAATATCATTCTTGCGGTTCCCTGCATGCTCATGGTAGTTGGAAATAAACCTTTCTCTTATTAATGTACTATAATTGTGAGTTGATCTTTCAGCAAACTAGATAAAAGTAAAAGGGCAAGTTTCGCCGTGATCCGTGCAAGCCCAAGAGTTTGAGGTTGCTGTGAGCTATGCCTCTACAGTACTCTACAGAGGGTGACAAAGGGAAACACTGTCTCAAAAGAAAAAGGCGGCGCCTGTGGCTCAAAGGAGTAAAGCGCCAGCCCCAGCCCAAAAAAAAAAAAAAATCTCAGGAGAGCAGGAAATACATTTAGAACTAAGGGAGAAAAAAATACACCCTGAAACAATTTGCGGGGTGCATGAAAAGAACTGAATCGGCGCCAGCCACATACACCAAAGCTGGCAGGTTCGAATCCAGCCCAGGCCTGCCAAACAACAATGACAACTATAACCAAAAAATAGCCAGGCATTGTGATAGGCACCTTTAGTCCCAGCTACTTGGAAGGCTGAGGCAAGAGAATCACTTAAGCCCAGGAGCTGGAAGATGCTGTGAGCTGTGACGCCATAGCACTCTACCCAGGGTGACAGCTTGAGGCTCTGTCTCAAAAAAAAAAAAAAAAAAGAAAAGCACTGAATCCGCATATTAAAAATGATAAAAATGATCTAAAATCATTAATTTAAGCTTCCAGGCTCAGCGCCTCTAGCTAAGTGGTTATGGCACCAGTCATATGCACCAAGGCTGGTGGGTTTGAGCATGGCCCGGGCCAGCTAAACAACAATGACAGCTGCAACAAGAAAATAGTTGGGCATTGTGGCAGGCACCTATAGTCCCAGCTACTTGAGAGGCTGAAGCAAGAGAATCACATAAGCCCAAGAGTTTGAGGTTGCTGTGAGCTGTGTACCAAGGGCACCATAGTGAAACTCTGTACCAAAAACTAGTAATAATAATTATTTAAGCCTCCACATTAGGAAACCATAACAACAAATTAAACAGAGGAAAATTTTTTACAAGAGAAGAAAACAATGAAACTAAAAACAGGAAATCAATTCAGAAAATAACCAAAAAGAGAACTGGTTCTTTCAATAGATCAGTAAAAATCAATTAGCTTCCAGTGAGGCCATCTACGACTAAAAGAGAAGACAACATGAATTAGAAATATCAGAAATGAGGCTCGACGCCTGTGGCTCAATCGGCTAAGGCGCCAGCCACATACACCTAAGGTGGTAGGTTCGAATCCCCAGCCCGGGCTCACCAAACGACAATGATGGCTGCAACCAAAAAATGGCCGGGCGTTGTGGCAGGCGCCTGTGGTCCCAGCTACTTGGGGGGCAGAGGCAGGAGACTCACTTGAGCCCAGGAGTTGGAGGTTGCTATGAGCTGTGATGCCAGGGCACTCTACCCAGGGGGATAGCTTGAGGCTCCGTCTCAAAAAAAAAAAAAAAAGAAAGAAATATCAGAAATGAAAGAAGAGACACTACAGATCTATGAACATTAAATGGATAATAAAGAAATATCAGCAATTTCATTTCCACAAGTTTGATAACCTAGATGAAATGGACCAATACCTTGAAAGAAACAATGTGCCAAAACTCACAGAAAAGGAGAAACAATATGAACAGCTTAAACCTATTAGAGAAATAAATCAATAATAAATAACCTTCCAAACAAAAAGCTATAGGCCAGATAGGTGCACTGGCAAATATTATCACACATTTAAACAAGAAACTCTTTATAATCTCTTCAGAGAAGCAGAAAGAACACTTCCTAATTATTCTACAAGGTCAGCATTACCCAAATACCCAAAGCAGACCGTATCACAAGAACAAAAAATTATAAACCAATATCTCCCATGAACATAGATACAACAACCCTCAAGGAAAAATTACAAATTGGGCTTGGTGCCTGTAGTGTAGTGGTTACGGCAGCAGCCACATACACGGAGGCTGGTGGGTTCAAACCCAGCTCAGGCCAGCTAAACAGCAATGACAACTGAAACCAAAACATAGCCAAGTGTTGTGGCAGGCACCTAAAGTCCCAGCTACTTGGGAGGCTGAGGCATGAGAATCACTTTTAAGCCCAGAAGTTGGAGGTTGCTGTGAGCTGTGACACCACATCACTCTACCAGAGACATACTAAGATTCTGTCTCAAAAGAAAAATTACAAATTCAATCCAACATTGTGTGAAAAGAATATATACCATGTAGATGTGGGATTTATCCAAGGTATTCAAAGCTGGTTCCAAAATCAATTAAAGTAGTCATCAAAAGGCTAAAGAACATGATCATAAAAAAAGATGCAGAAAGGCAGCACCTGTGGCTCAGTGTGTAGGACACCAGCCCCATATACCAAGGGTGGCAGGTTCAAACCTGACCCCAGCCAGCTAAAAGAATAGTGGCTAATGCAACAAAAACTAGCTGGGGGTTGTGGTGGGTGCCTATAGTCCCAGCGAGTTGGAGGTTGCTGTGAGCTATGAAGCCACCATGCTCTCTCTACCAAGGGTGATAAAGTGAGACTCTGTCTCTTAAAAAAAAAAAATACCTGACCAGTTTAGCGTCCAAAGGTCAGTGGTTAGGGCACAGGCCATGTACACCAGGGCTGGTGGGTTCAAACCAGCCTGGGCCTGCTAAACAAACAATAAAGAACAACGACAAAAAAAAAAAACTAGCCAGGGCTCAGCGCCTGTGGCTCAAGTGGCTAGGGCGCCAGCCACATACACCTAAGGTGGCGGGTTCGAATCCACCCTGGGCCCACCAAACGACAATGATGGCTGCAACCAAAAAATGGCCAGGCGTTGTGGCGGGCGCCTGTCGTCCCAGCTACTTGGGAGGCAGAGGTAGGAGACTCGTTTGAGCCCAGGAGTTGGAGGTTGCTGTGAGCTGTGATGCCAGAGCACTCTACCCAGGGGTACAGCTTGAGGCTCTGTCTCAAAAAAAAAAAAACTAGCTAGGCATTGTGGCGGGCATCTGTAATCCCTGCTACTTGGGAGGCTGAGGCAAGAGAATTCTTTAAGTCCAGAAGTTTGAGACTGCTGTGAGCTATGACACTATTGCACCCTACAGGGGGCAATAAAATGAGACTGTGTCTCAAAAGTAAATAAATAATAATAATAATAATAATAATAAAATGCCATAGAGAGTCTTCAAGATGGCAGATGCAGACATCTCTCCTCATCAGCCATTCTCAGCCACTTCAACACCTAAGCAAAGAGACAAAGAAAATGAAGGAGACAGCAAGAGGAGTAAATAGGGGAATAAAGTAAACAAAAAGAAAACACACATAAGGAGGGACCAACCAACAAATTCTGGCAACATGAAAAACCAGAACAGATCAACCTTCCCCAAGGAAATCATGAAGCAGCTACCAGAGAGATCCCATCTATAAAGAAATTCTGAAAATGACAGACAGGAAATTCAGGGTATAGATGAAGGGATAGTGGAAAACCACCGAAAGGACATTAAAAAATAAATCCAAGTCATCAGTGAAAGACATGATAAAATCAGAAAGGATATACTGGAACTTAAAGAAGTCAAGGATTCATGCAAGGAGCATAAAGATGCAGGAGAAAGTTATCAATAACAGATTAAACCATGGAGAAGAAAGAATCTGAGAGCGATAAAATAAGGCTCTTGAGCTAACTCGTCCTTTAAAGAGGCAGAAAAGAAAAGAATAAAAGGAGAGCAATCCCCTAGAGAATTATCAGACTTCACAAAGTGCAGAAACATATGAATTATAGGTATCCCTGAAGAAGAAGAGTAGCCCAAAGGTATGGAAGCCCTATTGGAAGATTATCATAATTGAAAATTTCCCAAGAATCACCAAAGATTCTGACAAACTCCTTTTAGATGAATATCAAAACCCCGTTCGTCTCAATACAGAGCATCTTTTAGACACATCATAATGAAACTGGCCATGGTCAAAATGAAAAGACAAAATTCTGCAAGCAGCCAGGAGTCAGTACCAATTGACCCACAGGGGCAGGTCTACTAGTGTGACAGCAGATTTTTCAGCTGAAACTTTACAAGCCAGAAAAGATTATACTTCTACTTTCAACTTACTCAAACAAAACAAGTTCCAGCCAGGATCCTATATCCTGCCAAACTAAGTTTCAAACTGCATACACAAATCAAATTTTTTACTGACAAGTAAGCACTGAAAAAAAATGCCACTACAAGACCAGCTCTTTAGGAAATATTCAAGCCTATATACTACAAACAGACTGTCACAATAGACCACGAGTAAAGACACCCAAAAATGAAAAGTCAGCTCGGCACCTATAGCTCAGCAGCTAGGGAGCCAGCCACATACACTGGAGCTGGTGGAAGTCAAAACCTAGCTTCCACAACTGCCCAAGTGATAAAACTGGACAACAGAACTCTATCAAACAAAACAAACAGAATTATACTATATTTATCAACTCTTGCAATAAATGTGAATAGCTTGAATTCCCCATTAAAGAGGTGGGAGGGTAGATATTTTTGAAAAGGACAAACCAACCATATGTTGTCTTCAGGAAACATATCTAACTTCTTCAGGACAAAGCAAGACTGAAGAAATAGGAAACAATATTTCGGACAAATAAATATCAGAAGAAAGAAGGGGTCACAATTTTATTTACGGATACAAATGGATCTAAAGCAGCGGTTCTCTACCTGTGAGTCACAACCCCTTTGTAACAATGAAAATAAATCACAGCATTAGGAAGGTTGAGAACCACTATCTACTTTTTTTTTTTTTGAGAACCACTGATCTAAAGGAACAAGATAAAGATGGACATTACATATTTGCCAAAGAAACGCTACAATAGAAAGACATTCAATTCTATATGCATATATATATATGTATACACACACACACACACAGACACCTTAAATAGTCCCAGAACTATAAAACAAACCCTAACTGACCTGATCGATATCCTACAACACAATAGCTAGGAATTTCAACACCTCACTGAAAGAACTAGACAGATCCTCTAAACCAGCAGTTCTCAACCTGTGGGTCGCAACCCACAGGAATAAAGGCTCGCAGACAGCATCAGGAAGGTTGAGAACCACTGCTCTAAACAGAAATTAAACAAGAAACAACAGACTTAAATATGACCCTAGAACAATTAAGCTTAATAGACATATATGAAACATGCCATCCCAAAACTATTGTGAATACTTTCTTCTCAACAACTCATGGATGAAACTCCAAAATTTATATCCTAGAACTCAAATCAAACTGAAACAAAATTAAAAGAACAGAAATTATACCTTGTATCCTGTCAGACCACAGAAGAATAAAGGTAGAACACAATTCTACCAAAAAAAAAAAAAAAAGGGCTCAGCGCCTGTGACTCATGTGGCTAAGCCACCAGCCACATACACCTGAGCTGGCAGGTTCAAATCCAGCGTGAGCCCACCAAACAACAATGACCGTTGCAACCAAAAAATAGCCAGGCGTTGTGGTGGGTGCCTGTAGACCCAGCTATTTGGAAGGCGGAGGCAGAAGAATCGCTTGAGCCCAGGAGTTGGAGGTTGCTGTGAGCTGTGTGACGCCACTGCACTCTACCAAGGGCGATAGAATGATACTGTCTCTACAAAAAAAAAAAAAAAAAAAGACATGGAAACTAAACAACCTACCACTGAATGACAGCTGGGTCAAGGAAAAGATAAAGAAGGAAACCATTAGATTTGTCAAAACAAAAGGCAATCAAAACCAGTGTGATACTGCAAAGCTGTCCTAAGAGGAAAATTTATCACATTAGATGCCCACATCCAAAACACAGGAAAAGCACATGTACATTAACAAGCTAATGAATCATCTCAAGGAACTAGAAAAAAGAGAGAAAGCCAATCCCAAACCCAGCAGAAGAAAAGAAACAACCAAAATTAGAGCAGAAATAAATGAAATTGAAAACAAAAGAATCATTCAGAAAATTAACAAAATAAAAAGTGGGTACTTTGAAAAGATAAACATGGGCTCCCAGCCTGTAGCTCAAGCAGTTCAAATCCAGCCCTGGCCTGCCAAACAACAATGACAACTACAACCAAAAAATAGCCAGGCATTGTGAAGGATGCCTGCAGTCCCAGCTACTTGGGAGGCTGAGGCAAGAGAATTGCTTAAACCCAGGAGTTTGAGGTTGCTGTGAACTATGACACCACAGCACTATATCAAGGTCGACAAAGTGAGAGAAAAGAAAAGATAAACATCAATAAACCTTCAGCTAGATTAACTACAAACAGAAAAGATGTCAAATAATCTCAATCAGAAATAAAAAAACAGGAAGTAACAGATGCCATAGAGATACAAAAGATCAGCTCTGATTACTACAAAAAGGTCTATGCCCAGAAATTTGACAATGAGGAAGAAATGGACCAATACCAGACCTGGCCCAGTGGCTCATGCCTGTAATATTAGCACTCTGGGAAGCTGAAGCAGAAGGATCACCTGAGCACTCAGTTCAAGACCAGCCTGAGCTAGAGAAAGACACCACCTCTTGGCTCGGCGCCTGTGGCTCAATCGGCTAAGGCACCAGCCACATACACCTAAGGTGGCGGGTTCAAATCCCCAGCCCGGGCCCACCAAACAACAATGATGGCTGCAACCAAAAAATTGCCAGGTGTTGTGGCGGGCACCTGTGGTCCCAGCTACTTGGGAGGCGGAGGCAGGAGACTGGCTTGAGCCCATAAGTTGGAGGCTGCTATGAGCTGTGATGCCACGGCACTCTACCCAGGGGGATAGCTTGAGGCTCTGTCTCAAAAAAAAAAAAAAAAAAGACACCACCTCTTTAAATAGCCAGGCACTGTGGCAGGCACCTGTAATTCCAGCTACTAGGAAGGCTGAGGCAATCATTTTAGCCCAGGAGTCTCAGAGTCTGAGGTTGCTGTAAGCTATGACACCACCGTACCCTACTGGGGGCAATAAAACTGAGATTTTGTGGGGGGGGGGGGGGAGAATAGACCAATACCTGGAATCACATCACTTAAACTCAACCACAAAGCATTAAAAATTTTGAACAAATCAATATCAGGAACTGAAAATGCAACAATAAAAGTCTTTGAGGGCAGCACCTGTGGCTCAGTGAGTAGGGCACCAGCCCCATATACCGAGGGTGGCAGGTTCAAACCCGGCCCCAGCCAAAATGCAACAAAAAAATAGCTGGGCATTGTGGAAGGCACCTGTAGTCCGGGCTACTCAGGAGGCTAAGGCAAGAGAATCGCCTAAGCCCAGGAGTTGGAGGTTGCTGTGAGCTATGATGCCATAGCACTCTCTACCAAGGGGCAACATAGTGAAGCTCTGTCTCTAAAAAAAAAAAAAGAAAAAAATAGTCTTTGAAAAAAGAAAAGCCAGGCAGGCAGCGCCTGTGGCTCAGTAAGTAGGGTGCCAGCCCCATATACTGTGGGTGTGGGTGACCAGTTAGAACCCAGCCCCGGCCAAACTGTAACAACAACAACAAAAAAAATAGCTGGGTGCTGTGGCGGGTGCCTATAGTTCCAGCTACTACTCAGGAGGCTGAGGCAAAAGAATCACTTAAGCCCAAGAGTTTCAGGTTGCTGTGAGCTGTGACGCCACAGCACTCTCTACCAAGGGGTAACATAGTGAGAAAAAAAAAAATCAAGAGAAGACACAGCAAAAAAAGGAACACAGCACAGCAATATCATTAATGAATATCAACACAAAAATATCCAATAAAATCCTAGCAAACAGAATACAGCTAAACATTCAAAAAATTATACATCACAATCAAGTGGGCTTTATCCCAGGCATACAAAGATGGTTCAACATATGCAAATCCATAAATATAATTCAACACACATAAATACAAGCAAAAACGCAAACCATATGATCTTCTCAAAAAACACAAAAAAAAATTTGACAAAATTCAGCACCCTTTTCTCCTAAGAGCACTTAGGAAAATAGGCATACCTATAGTCCCAGCAACGTGGGAGGGTGAGGCAAGAGAATCACTTAAGTCCAAGAGTTTGAGGCTGCTGTGAGTTGTGACACTAGTACTCTACTACAGGAGACATAGTGAGATATTGACTCCAAAAAAAACAAAAAATAGGCATAGGCAGAACTTTTTTTTTTTTTTTGTAGAGACAGATTCTCACTTTGTTGCCCTTGGTAGAGTGCTGTGGCATCACACAGCTCACAGCAACCTCCAACTCCTGGGCTTAAGCAATTCTCTTGCCTCAGCCTCCTGAGTAGCTGGGAATACTGGCATCCGCCACAACGCCCAGCTATTTTTTGGTTGCAGTTCAGCCAGGTCTGGGTTTGAACCTGCCACCCTCAGTATATGGGGCCAGCCCCCTACTCACTGAACCACAGTTACTGCCCATGATGGGACATTTCTTAAACTGAGAGGCCATCTACAACAAACTTATGGCTAAGGTGGTGCCCGTAGCTCAGTGGGTAGGGTGGCAGCCACATACACCAAGGCTGCTGGGTTTGAACCCAGCCTGGGGCAACTAAAAACAACAACTGCAACAAAAAAAATACCCAGGACTTGGTGCCTGTGGCATAGTGATTACAGCACCAGCCACATACACCAAGGCTGGCAGGTTTGAATCCAGCCCAGGCCTGCCAAACAACAATGACATCTGAAACAAAAAAATAGCCAGGCCTTATGACAGGTATCTGTGGTCCCAGCTGCTTGGTAGGCTAAGGCAGGAGAATCACTTTAAGCCCAACAGTTTGAGGTTGCTGTGAACTGTGATGCCAAGGCACTATAGCAAGGGCAACATAGTGAGACTCTGTTTCAAAAAAATACTCTTGGCCAATATCATACTGAATGAAGTAAAACTAAAAGTATTTCCACTTAGAACTGGACCCAGACAAGAACATCCACTACCCCACTGATATTCAACATAGTGCTGGAATTCCTAGCCAATCCAATCAGGCAAGAGAAGGAGATTGGGGTATTCAAATGAGGACAATAAAGGACAAACCCTTTGCTCTTTGCTGATGATATAATCATACACTTAGAAAACCTTATGGATTGGCTCGGCGCCTGTGGCTCAATCGGCTAAGGCGCCAGCCACATACACCTAAGGTGGTGGGTTTGAATCCCCAGCCCGGGCCCACCAAA
The DNA here is from genome assembly GCA_963574575.1 of Galagoides demidoff. Classification (NCBI taxonomy): domain Eukaryota; kingdom Metazoa; phylum Chordata; class Mammalia; order Primates; family Galagidae; genus Galagoides; species Galagoides demidoff. The sequence continues at coordinate 10,731 of CAUYQV010091894.1, forward strand.
CAACAATGATGGCTGCAACCAAAAAAAATGGCCGGGCGTTGTGGCGGGCGCCTGTGGTCCCAGCTACTTGGGAGGCAGAGGCAGGAGACTCACTTGAGCCAGGAGTTGGAGGTTGCTATGAGCTGTGATGCCATGGCACTCTACCCAGGGGGATAGCTTGAGGCTCCGTCTCAAAAAAAAAAAAAAAAAAAAAAACCTTATGGATTTGACCACAAGGCTCCTAGAATTAAAGAACACAGTAACATCTCAGGTTATAAATTTAATGTCCACAAATCAGTAGCCTCATATGCATCAGTAACAGTCAAGTTGAGAATCAAAGACACAATACCCTTCACGATAACTTCAAGGAAAATGAAATACTTAAGAATATACTTAATAAAGGACATGAAGCATCTCCACAAAGAACTACACAACCCTGACTCCATGCCCGTAAGCACAGTGGTTATGGCACTGGCCACATACAAATGACAACTGCAACAAAAAAGAAAACATAGGGTGGTGCCTGTGGCTCAGTGGGTAGGGCACCAGCCCCATATACCAAGGGTGGCAGGTTTGAACCCAGGCCCTGCCAAACTGCAACACAAAATAGCCAAGCACTGTGGCGGGCACCTGTAGTCCCAGCTACTTGGGAGGCTGAGGC
>CAUYQV010091895.1:0-24064 GCA_963574575.1 Galagoides demidoff
AACAACATTGACAACTGCAACAAAAAGAAAGCCAGGCATGTATTTCGGATTGCATGCGAAAACCCCACACTGTACCCCAGAAGTGCATTAATGTACATAGTTACCATTCAATAAAATTAAAAAAAAAAAAAAAAAAAAGAAAGCCAGGCATTATGGCAGGCGCCTTTGGTCCCAGCTACTTGGGGGGCTGAAGCAAGAGAATCGCTTGAGCCCAAGAGTTTGAAGTTACTGTGAGCTGTGATGCCATAGCACTCTACCCAGGGTGACAGCTTGAGACTATCTCAAAAAAAAAAAAAAAAAAAAAAAATAAATGTCCTTTCATGTATTAATACAGTCACACATTACTTAACAATGAAGATATTTGGCTCAGCGCCTGTGGCTCAATGGGCTAAGGCGCCAGCCACGTACACCTAAGGTGGCGGGTTTGAATCCCCAGCCCAGGCCGGCCAAACAACAATGATGGCTGCAACCAAAAAATGGCCGGGCGTTGTGGCAGGCGCCTGTGGTCCCAGCTACTTGGGAGGCAGAGGCAGGAGACTCACTTGAGCCCAGGAGTTGGAGGTTGCTATGAGCTGCGATGCCATGGCAATCTACCCCGGGGGATAGCTTGAGGCTCCATCTTAAAAAAAATAAAAACAATGAAGATACTTTCTGAAAAATAAATCATTAGGCAATTTCATTATGTGAATATCTGGCGTGTACTTCTATAAACTTAGAACATACAGCCTACTACATGACTAGAACAGAGAATATAGCCTATTACTCCTAGGCTACAAACCTATAATGCATGTTACTGTACTGAATACTGTAGACTGTGGTAACATAATGGTAAGTATTTGTGTATCTAAATAATAGAAAAGGTACAGTAAAAATATGATATAAAAGATTTTTTTAAAAAAGGTTATGGCTTAATCCCAGCTACTCAGGAGGCTGAGGCAAGAGAATTGCCTAAGCCCAGGAGTTGGAGGCTGCTGTGAGCAGTGTGATGCCACAGCACTCTACCAAGGGCAGTAAAGTGAGACTCTATCTCCACCAAAAAAAAAATGGTGTGGCTGTATAGGATACTTACTATTGAAGGGAGCGTGCAAGACTGGAAGCTACTCTGGGTGATTCAGTGAGTAGTGAATGAACACGAAAAACAGGATCTTAAAGAAGTGTTAACAATTTGGTTTTTCTTACTAGAAACTTGTCAGGTGATGGAAGCATAGAGATAGAACATTACTGTACACTACTGCAGACTTTTAAAAAAATAAAATAATTGTGCTAAAACAATTATGATGGCTATGGTCAACTAGGCAATAGGAATTTTTCAGCCCATTATAATACTTATGAGACTACCCACTACAATTATGTGTCCCATACTTGACTAAAACATTACATGGCACATGACTGTATAATGAGTATGTAACGATGCCTGTTATGTCTTATAGAGCTAAATGTAGAAGATAAAAGAAAAAAAGACAGTGTCTTCATCCAAGAACAGTCAATACAAAATTTTTAAATTATGCTCCCAAAGCAAACCTAATATAAATTTGAATACCTAGGTCATCTACCTCAAAAGGAAATGCTCCTTAGATAAAATTATCTTAGAGCAATGATTTTCAATATTATGCAGTCAGAGAAATAACCATGTACCATCAGCTTCTCTTAAAGCCATCTATCCACATTCTTAAATGCAAACCCTTAAATGTTCTTCAAACAAAAAAGATAATCATTTAGCCTTTCTAGTTTTTAACTAGAAGAAACCACAGGAGACTTCCAGATGCTAAGGGTATCTCTGTGATGTCTCTTCCAAACTAAAAGCTGTAGTCTTTACTCACAGGAACACTGCCCTTTGCTTGTGCCCCCAATATCCAGTATAGTGCCCAAGACATAGAAGATGGTGAATAAATGAGCAAATGAGAGAAATGAATAAGTCTATTATTATCCCTGGATGAAAAACATACCATAAAGAAGTGTTAACAATTTGGTTTTTCTTATTAGAAATCTATCAGGGAATAGAACTATCAGTAGATACTTATTAAATCATTATTCAGGATAAGTTAGAATGGTACTTCTAGATCATTTATTGCTAAATAATTACTGTAAGTAAATTTAAGGTCTTGCTTGATTCTGGACGACTAAAATTAATTTCTTGAAAGGCAGAGCTAAAGGACCAAATTCTAATGCAAAGAAACATTCAACCCACTTAATACACCCGCAACTTGACCCATAAGATTATAATCAAATAACTCATCAAATTGATTTGTTAACATAATTATTTAGACTCGCTTGAGCCCAGGAGTTGGAGGTTGCTGTGAGCTGGGATGCCACAGCATTCTACCCATGGGGACAGCTTGAGGCTGTCTCAAAAAAAAAACCATAATTATTTAGAAAACAAAACACTTTAATAGCATTAAATATTTAAACTGCTCTTTGAAAGTCTTAAGATTCACATTATTCCAAATTCTCATTTGAACCATAAAAACCATATATTGTACATCATTTCGTTTTCTGACTATAAAAATGATTTATGCTCACTGTAGAGAACTTAGAAAATACGGACAGGTTCAAAGGAGAAAATTAGGGCTGGTCACTGTGGCTCACACCCATAATCCTAGCACTCTGGGAGGCCCAGGTAGGAGGATTGCTTGATGTCAGAAATTTGATATCAGCCTGGGCAAGAGCAAGACACTGTCTCTATCAAAAATAGCTGGGTGTGGCGGTGTGGTGCCTGAAGTCCCAGTTACTCCAGAGGCTGAGGCAGGACTGCTTGAGCCCAGGAGTTTGAGGCTGTAGTGAGCTATGATGATGCCACTACACTCTATCCAGGGCAAGAGAGCAAGACCATGTCTCAAAAGAAAATAAATAAATAAAAGGGCAGTGCTGTGGCTCAGTGAGTAAGGTGCCAGCCCCATATACCGAGGGTGGCGGGGCGGACCCAACCGAACTGCAACCAAAAAATAGCCGGGCATTGTGGTGGGCACTTGTAGTCCCAGCTACTCGGGAGGCTGAGGCAAGAGAATCACTTAAGCCCAGGAGTTGGGAGGTTCCTGTGAGCTGTGTGATGCCACGGCACTCTACCAAGGGCAACAAGAGACTCAGTCTCTACGAAAAAAAAAAATAGAGAAAATTAAAATTACCCATTCTGATGCATTCTCTCCCAGTCTTTTCTATGCAGTTATAACTTCCTTATATACTACCACTTTTCCTTCCCATCAAGCAAGGGACAGTTGTTCTCCTACTGTGGTAGTAAACTAAGCACCCTCAGGAGACTCAGGCATGGTTCAGACATAATTTCTCAATGCCTAAATTTTATAGATGTGTACTCCCATAAAATGAAAGCAAAACTGTTTAGTAACTCTTTATATTCCCCTCCCCACCATACCCCCATGATACTACAAAGACAAGAATGTAGATTCTAGTAAAAATGCTTCCAATAACTAGAAATGGACCTAAATTTAACAAAAGTAGTTATTTCCATTAGTTTTGTGTCCCCAAGGTCACTACTATCACAACATATGTTTTGCTCCAAGTAGCCCAGGTCCTTTGGGATGTATAAACTTTCACTTTTACTTCAAAAATCCAAAATGTGCGCCTCAAAATTTTGTCAATTTTCTACTAAAAAGAGTAAAAGACAAGAAGGAGAATGCAAGGTCTGGGTTGCAGTACCTGCTCCAATACTAAATAACTGAGTGACGCTGTTTTGGCTTATTTTCTCCATTTGTCAATAGGAATATTAATTGCCCTACCTGTATCACAAGGCTATTGCGAAGCTCCAAAATCCAACAGATCAGAGAAAATGCTTTTGAAAAAATATTCAAACGTAAGGTGGAAATATTTTGAAAATATACATCCTCTATAATAAACACTATAAAACATGACTTCCTCTGATATGCATAAGTGCCATTTCTGATGGTGACTGCTATCCATGTATATATGGTGAGACTATACCATCAGAAGCTCCTTACACAGGGCAAACAGGTAAAGGTTGTCAAAGACTCACAGATCCAACCATAACAGCAAAAACTAATGCCATGTACAGTTTCACCTTCTGCCATGACAGTCTACATCGTCTTCATACACAAGAGCCAACCCTCTCCTGACTGCTGAGTATTTGACTGCATTGCCTGTAATTAATTTCCCAACATTCTATAGAAACATTTTAGTTATTTTTAATAATTTAATAAGCACCTATGTGCCCACCAACCAAAGATCTTAATAACCTACTTCTGCCATATCACAGCATCTCTCTATATAAAGTCAATAGAATTTGAAACTGTTGTTAATGAGTTCATGCAATCTTTCTGTACTCACCCCCCAACAATTATGTTTCAATACACAGTAATTGTTAGAAACAAGCTATCAAAGTAAGGCCAGATCTCAACCTCAGGAAAAAGCTAATTCCAACTTCTAAGGTATTTTATAAGGTCACATTAGCACCATATTTTACCAATCAATCAGAAGATCAATTTTATTTCTTGATAACCACCAAGCAAAAGCCTATCTAGGCAGGAGAATTCAGGACAGCTTTGTGCTTTATACTCCAGATGAAAACTTTGGCTCAAGCTATTAGGTAAAATCTCTTTCAAACAAAGGGTCATCCTGCAATGTTGGTCAATTCTTCAATGACCCTCTCTACAGTGATTTTAAGATAATGAAAAACTGCCAACATGCAATTTCTGGAGACTCTCTAAAAATTCCCACCCGAGGACTTCCCTATCCCCGAATTGTTAGCATTCAACTGAAAAGAAGAGAGTTCTCCTACATTTTGTTCTAATAAAATTATTGTGCTATGTAAGTCTGAGTCCTACTCTGTAAATTTGAGTCCATTACAAACTACTTCATCCACTGATGAGAAGATCCAAGCCAGAGAATATAGCTTATGAAATCACTTTAGATTTATGGTAAAATTTTTGGAACAACTAAAGTAGCTTAATTATTATTAGAAACTAGACCTCTATTAAGGGTATCAAAGTAAGAGTTCTTACTAAATAGGGTCCTTATTAGCCCAAATCATATATACATACTTGCCCTATACTTTATCTTGTTATTGTACTGAAGTTCAACACCATGAGTCTCATTTGCTTTTCCTCATTTGTTTTGTCCTGATCTTCTAGAAAAGTAATAACCACTTTGGAAAACATCACATTCTCAGGTTATCAATTGATACATATGTCAAAAAGAATAGCAGCCAAAGGTACCTAACTATAAAAGATTACTTAAAGTAAGAAAAATGCCACTGTGAATGTGTATATATATGCACACACACACGTATATATACACATGCAACATCTGGTTCCATATAACAAAACTATTTCCATATCTTAACAGATGGCCCACAGTAATAATGCTCTGCTGATCTAGTTATAACAAATTCTATTAAATCAAAAATCCTGTACAGCAGATGCCTCTTCCAATTTCACTGTAAGTCAATCTCTTTAACCAAAACACTGTGCTTTGGTTCTTATTTGTGCACTAAAATCCAGTTATGCCAATTAAGATGGTCAAATTTTTTGACAGTTGTTATAAAACACCACTGTTGGGTTTTCTGAGCTTTGGGGTGGATGAGGTACAGAGAATATCCCTCTAAGACTGAAAGGCTAACTGTTTAAAATGGAAAACAAAAAGTCACAGTTAAAGGAAAGCTAGAGAGGTAAAAGTGAGCTTTAGCTGTTTGAAGCCAAGGTTTCTGAAGAGTGGCAATGTGGAGACCTAAGTGACTAACAAAGCCAACAATCAAAAAAAGTAAAAATGAGGGCGGCGCCTGTGGCTCAGTAAGTAGGGCACTGGCCCCGTATAACAAGGGTGGCAGGTTCAAACCCAGCTCCAGCCAAACTGCAACAACAAAAAAAAATAGCTGGGCATTGTGGTAGGCACCTGTAGTCCCAGCTACTCAGGAGGCTGAGGCAAGAGAATTGCCTGGCTCGGCGCCTGTGGCTCAAGGGGCTGAGGCGCCAGCCACATACACCTAAGGTGGTGGGTTCAAATCCAGGCTCGGCCCACCAAACAACAATGATGGCTGCAACCAAAAAATAGCCAGGCATTGTGGCGGACGCCTGTAGTCCCAGCTTCTTGGGAGGCTGAGGCAGGAGACTCGCTTGAGCCTAGGAGCTGGAGGTTGCTGTGAGCTGTGATGCCACAGTACTCTACCCAGGGGGATGGCTTGAGGCTCTGTCTCAAAAAAAAAAAAAAAAAAAAGAGAATTGCCTAAGCCCAAGAGTTAGAGGCTGCTGTGAGCTGTGACACCATGGCACTCTACCAAGGGCAATAAAGTGAGACTCTGTCTCTATACAAAAAAAAAAAAAAAGAAGTAAAAATTTCTGAATTTAGAGGCTATTAGCAAGGACAAACAAAGAAAGTGCCTGAATGTCCAAACAACATGTATCTTTGTACACTGTAGTGACAGGTCCATTTTTAAAAGAAATGTGGATACAATGCCAAGTTAGCTTTGTTGTTTAACTATAAATATATTCAAAATCGAATCTTCATATTCTGGTCATGCCCTTACTTGAAATACTTCCTCTATTAATTCATTACACACTAAACAGTGTAGTGAGTAAAAGCTAATGAGTTCTGAAAACAAGCTGCAGGGGTTCAAATCCTGGCTCTTTCCATTCCTAGCTATGCACCCTCAGGAAAGTTACTTAACCTCTCAGTGCCCATTTCCTCCAAAACTGTGATAATAATAAAATCTACTTCTTAGAGGGTGCTGTGAGGATATGAATAATAAGTGTAAAGTACTTGAACACTTTTAGGCCATACTAAGGCATCAAAAATGTTAGCTATTATTATTATCACTACCATTATTATCACCTTATTAGCACCATTTAAGTACTGAAAGAAAAGGCAAAAGAACGTAATGACTTGTCTAAAACAGCAAAAGAGTGCCAGAATCTGCTGAGAAAAATCTTCATTTTTAAATCTCAAAGATCAACCATTAAAAATGAGTGATTCCCCCAAGCAGATTTCTCAGTCCTCTAAGTCTCCAGGGATTTACACAGGAATCCTTTAAGTCAGAACAGCAGCAGAGATCAGTGGCAATAGCACAAACACAAACTAAAACCAATCTGCTCCACCAATGCCTTAAGTGTGCAATCTCAAGCAAGTCACCTAAACTTCAAATTGCTTACCTTAAAAGATGCTTTACCTACATAACAGGGTCACTGTGAGATCAAACTAGGTAATGCACGAGAAAATGTACATAAACCATTAAGACATATGAACATTTAAGATGTCTTACTCATCTTTATATCCTTACCTTAATGCCTAGCAAAATGCATCATAGAGGTTATAATCTAAAAGAAAGGCCAGTGAAGGGGGGCGGGGGGGAGACAGTGTGAGAATTAAAGGGTTTAAAAGAGAAAGAAATGCAAATGTTTATCAACTGATGAATACTGTTTGGCAATAAAAAATTATAAAATACTGACACATGCTACAACATGGATGAGCCGTGAAACACAGCTAAGTGAAAGAAGTCAGACCCAAAAGACTATGTGTTCTACAAAATGTCCAAAACAGGCAACTCTGTAGAGTAGGTAGGTTAACTGTTGCCTGGGGGAGTCAGAGATGGGAGAGTGGCTACTAATGGTTATGAGGTTTTTTTGAAATGATGGTCTAAAAATGATTGTGGCGATATCTGTCCAACTTTGAATATGCTAAAAACCACTGAATTGTATACTTTAAACAGGCGAATCGCATGGCATGAGAATTATACTCAATAAAACCGTTTTAGTATAAATTCACTGGCTTTAGAACACAAGTCTGCCTCTTTTTTAAAGAAAAAATAGTGAATTTTCTAATATTTGAGTAGATCTGACATGTGAATGAGAACTGAACAAAGCATTAGGAAAAAATATTAAGAACTGCCACGCCAGACCACAATGTCTCTACAAATCCCGTGAAAAACAAATCTGGCATCTGTCCTAATTCTTTCTTTCAAAAATTCCCTCAAGGTTATAAATTACCTTCTCTGGTCTAGTTGGACAGTCTTTTCATCACAGTCCTTACTTCTGTATTTGACACTGTCAACAATCCTACCTGGCAGAAAATGATCCTATATCTGGCTTCTGCAGCACTGATGCACATCCTGGTTCTTCACAGAATGCTTTCTTTACCTATTAGCCTACTATGTGACCCAAACTTATGACCCTCCAGGCTCTTTCCCCATTACACTACTTCCCTCCCAACACATATCTGTGTCTTACAATCTATAGCTTTGGTCAGTGCAAAATCTACATTTCATCTGAAATGTATTATGAAAATACATAAGGCTAAGTATCTTGCCCAAAGTCTCTTCATGATTATAAGACCTTCTTAGGAAGATTTAATGAGTTAAACACACGTGAAGAGCTTAGAACAATGCCTCGTATCCAATAAGTACTCAATAAATGTTAGCTATTATTTTATTACCACACCACTATCTCTTGAAAAGCATTCAATAGGGTACCCACTGAGGTACACTATCAAACTAAATCCTCTACCCTTGTGAGATTCTCCACCATCACCCCCTTACCAATCCTAAACTCATTTACTGTCATTCACCAATACAGTTTCTCTGTGACAGTCAAGCGACTTCATAGCTTTTGTACTCTGCCACTTCTCTGCCTTTGCACATGCCCCTTCATGCTCCTGGAATATACCTCTTTCCCTCTGTAAATTAATGAATTTAATTAATTTTGTTTCTCAAATGTCACTATGCCTTTGACCTTGGTTGCACTGTTATCCCAACCAAGAGTTTGATGTTATTTGGTAATTATAAATAAGGAACCTGTTGTTTCTCCATCACAAGAAACAACTTCTGTCTTCTTTCAACAGAAGTTAAAGCTTTCTAAGACAGCACATATTTTATTCCTTGTGTTTCTTCATACAAACTACTTCATGCACAGCACAGAACTTTGCAGAAGTGCACAAATGCTGACAGACTAAGAAAATATGCCTCAGAATGTATCAGAACAACATTTTCTATTTTCCACTGCCCCACCCATACTTAGCATAATGAAAGTAGATAGAATCCATATTTAGATATTGTTACTCTACAAATGAAAAAGAAAACTATACTAACAATTGTACCAGACAAAAGTGAAAAAAATTCAAAAATATACTCAAAAATGCACAATGTGGAAAGCAAAATTAGAATGGTGATCATCTGGGAATCTAAAGAGTAACTTCAAGACAGTAAAATTTTTTATTTCCCCCAAACTAATGAAGCAAAAAGGGCCAAAATAAATGTGTCCTGGCATCATCCAAAAAATAATCTAACAAAGACATGAATAACTCTCCAGTAACTTTAGGATCACAAAACCAAGAACAAGATTCACTTCAACTCAAAGATATGACATCAAAAAGGGAAATTTTCACATTTATCTAAGAAACTAAAAAATTCAATCACATATATACATATGCTACCCAGACAGAAAAACGGAGAGGAGTTACTCCTTTTCTATAATTATTTTCTAAGGACTAGGGAGAATAAAAGGCTTCTCTTACTGCTACTGTAAGGGTGCAATCTGTGGTCTCAAAAGAGTAAAACAGAGGAAGATGGAAACCTTAACCTGGAAGAGGCATTAAGGGAAGAAAAAAAAATACTCGAAGCACATGTTTCAAAGCCAGTTTCAAAAAACAGACACTCCAATGGTACTCAACAGAAAGAGAGGAAAACTGTAATAAAAGAGCTTCCACAAAATAAGCAACTTATTAAGTGAGACTATCTAGTACTGCTTTGCAATAAAACAGCTATTAACACACCTAGGACATGCACTTTTTCATCAGGAAACAAAATAGAAGTCAATAAGGACAAATAAATGTCAGGAAAAGACAAAAACAAAAACAAGATGCCCACTAATCTCTGATTTTCTGGCTCTAACTCACTCATGAGTCCAACTAGGAAGAACACAGACGTGGATTGTGCGAACACAGAATAGAAAAACCGTTACCAGTCATACCCAAAAAAGTAAATCAGAGAAATAAAACGGTACATCTCAACGCATCAGTAGCATGTGCTTATTCTCTCTTTAAGTATTAACGAGTAGAGAAAAGAACAAGAGCAGCTAATGAGAAAGGAGAAAAAATGTCAATGAAACTAAGCCCTGTTATGTCCCCTACTGGTCTCAATTTCAGAATACAACTCTTGTTTCCTCCATCTAGAAAACAGTCGGCCTCGGCAAAACAACTGACCATAACCCCTTCCACGCCACCCGGAGGAAATCCCAGAGGAACAACCATCCAGTTAACCTCCCTCCTCACCAGCGGCAAAAATGGAGGTGGGGGGGGATACCCGACCACGTGGGCAGGATGCAACACACAGGACAGAAACACGTACGCATAGAAGGACTGTATCTTTGCCCTAATGCCAGCAAAGGACACAGCTACAGGACGCGCGGGAACGCAGGTCCCTAGCACCGGCCTCCTCACCCCGAAGGGCAACCCCGAGGCGTTAGCTACAGCCCGCCTTGCGAGCTGAAAAGCGCCCCCAGGCTTGAATGGAAGAAGCTGCATCGTGCCAGAGTCGAAGGCTAGCCCAGGCTAGGAAGTAGTCACGGAGGGAAGACGACTGTCCCTGTCCTCAGCCTCCAGAGCCCCCGGGATCCACGTCTGGTTCCCCAGGGCCCAGCCTGGGGGAGGGGCGGGAGGCGCAGAGCTGCGGCTTCCCAGCTGAGGGGCAGCAGCAGCTGAGCAGAAGCGCCGCGGGGGAGGGAGGCACCCAGCCCTTGCCGCCCGCCGGGGCCCAGCCTGGCCCGGGCCCCCGACCCCGCCCGCCGCCCACCCAGCAGCGCGGCCCCGGCACAGAGAAGGGAGAGGGCGTCTCGCGGAGGGCAGCCCCAGCCTCTGTCCCAGGAGATGCCCCAGCCCCGCCTCCTCGCCCGCCGCCGCGGCCGGGCCTCCGCGGCGCGGACACTTACCTCAGGCTGCGCAGGCCGGGACGGCCCGGCCGAGCCCCCGGCCGCTGCGTGAGTCTCCGCCCCCCGGGAAAGATCCTAACGGCGTCTGGTGCGAGCGGCTGAGGCCCCGAGCAGCGCCGAGAGCGGCGGCAGCAGCGGGAGCAGCCAACATCCGGGGCCGCGCACCCGGAACTACTTCCCGACCAGTTTCCCCCTCCCGCCCTCGTCCCGCTGCCACCGTCTCCACCTCCCGCGACGTCGCTGCGCCACCGGACTGGCGTCAGCGACGTCACGTCCTCCGCAGTCGTGGCCTCTTCGATGAACGCGGGATCCCTCCGCTGGGACAAGTAGTGCCGCGGGACTCCCAGAAATCTGCCTCATCGCAGCCCGTGTCAACCGGCAACGGGCGATTCCGAGCGACTTGAAGTCCCTGCAGTTCACACTGGTTTCTGGGGAGCAAGGGCGGCGGAGACAGCCCCGCAGTTGAGGACAACAGAAACCGGTGGCCCTGGACCCTGCCCACGAATACCAGGGGCCTTGGCGCCGGAGGCGGGGTACCCCGTGACCTCCCCGCCCCCCAACCTCCACCACCCCTCCTGGGCGGCGGGCACTTTAGCTTGTCCAGGAAACCTGGACCCCTTTTGGGTCTGGGACCCCGCGCATTGTAGAGGCCGCTACAGAGGCGCTATGGACCTTCAGGACACCTTTTCATATCTTAAAATGAGAACTTAAATGGGTTCTCGTCTGAGAACCTCAGACGAGTCCTAGATTCTAGACTCATCTCTGCCAAGGTCTTAACCGTGCCTAGTCTTTCCTTCTTAAAACAAAAGAGTTGGAACTCTAAAGGCCCACGGATTCTCAGGGTAGCTGCCCGGGTTATAGTCCTGCTATCAACAGAGCGTTTAGAAAGGTGGTTTGGTGGACTAATGATAGTGAACTTTGTATTCTTTCTCTAAACTGTTAGCACTAATAATCTGTCCTGCAATTTCACACTTAATCCTCCTCCAAGGTACTATTTGCTCTTGCTTCATTTGCACCCCTCACGTATTCCCCTACAGCACTAAACGTGCTCGGTATTTGGGTATTTGCCTATTAGATGAATACTAGGTCGGCTGGATTAAAGGAAAAGGCTAGGCATAAGTGAATTGGCCCTGAAATGTTTCTTGACGTAACCACATCCTCTGGTAAAGATATGAGCACACAATTCCTTCAGCAAACATTGAATACTGCTATTTGCCGAGCATTTCTAGGCACTAGGGAAGCAAAGTATCAAATATTCTGTATCTATATAAGACTGAAGATTCATACACTCACTCATTCAACAAATATTTGCCAATCACTACTAAGGTTGCCAAAGACTTTTAGTGCTTGGGGTGTGTCAGGTAACTGAAGAAAAGGGGGAAAAATGCCTTTCCCTCCCCGAGCTTTCACTTTAATATGGGTAGAAACAAGATAAACATAGAATTTTGTTGCACGTTAGAAAGTATTGAGGTGCTATGGGAAAAAAAAATTGGCCAAGGTAAAGACTAGGAGGAAAATTGGAGGAAGAAAGGTTGCAATTTAAAAAAGAGCCTCAAGGTGATTTAGTCAGAGACCTGAAAGAGGTGAGAGGGTGAACCATGCAGTTGTTTGGGGAAGAGTAACCCAGGAAGAGGGAGCAACTAGTGGAGAGACCCTGAGGTGAACACATTCCTGGAAATGTTAAGAATAGTTAAGGAGTCCAGAATGTTACAGCAGGGTAACCAAAGGAATGGACAGATCAGGTTGGAGAGTGGGATCTTGTAGGGAACTGTAAGGCTTTTTTTTGAGACAGTCTCACTGTGTCATCCTCAATAGAGGCTATGGCATCATAGCTCACAGCAACTTCAAACTCTTGGGCTTAAGCGATTCTCTTGCCTCAGCCTCCCAAGTAGCTGGGACTACAGGTGCCCACCACAATGCCCAGCTATTTTTTGGTTGTACTTGTCATTGTTGTTTGGCATGCCTGGGTTGAATTCGAACCTGCCAGCTTCTGGGTATGTGACTGGCGCCCTAGCCACTGAACTACAAGCCAGCTTACAAGCTGGAACTGTAAGGCTTTTTAAAGACAGAACTACTACATGGCTTTGAACAGAAGAGAGATATGATGTAATTCACATTTTCAAAACATCACTGTAGCACTAACAATAGATGGTGATAGGACAATGGTGGAAGCCAGAGTCTTCATTATCAAAGTACAGGGTGGTGACTTGAACCAGGATGGTAGCAGAGAATGGGATAAATAAAATACATTCTCAGTTGGGCATGGTGACATGCACCTGCAATCCCAGTTCCTGGGGAGGCTGAGGCAGGATAATGACTTAAGGCCAGAAGTTCAAGGCCAGCCTAGGAAACACAGCAAGATGCAAAACCCACCCACACCCCTGCCCACCATCTCTTAAAAAATGTAAAAAGATACAGTCTCTATATGTGAGATTTTATAGTCTACCTCGAAGCAAATAGATTAGAGAATTAGAATATACTGTGACAAGGAAAACAGAATCCTGAAGAGGAGACCAAATTTGCCAGCTTTCCTTAGAGAGGGTGGAAGTTCCCAGAGCTCCAAGTTGCCTAGGGAATTGAAATTTCCTGGTTCTTTGTTGGGCCACTGGGTGGATCCTTCATAACATACCTAACACTCTTCTTCCCAGCCTTTTAGGCCTCACTACCCACCATATTCTGAGGGCAGCTATAGGCAGAAGAGTACTAAAGAACAGCATTGGTCATATATTTAAGGAGATGGGCAAAACTGACGTTTTCCCCATTTGTCAAAAGAAAAAATTGAGGGTGGCACCTGTAGCTCAAAGGAGTAAGGCGCCGGCCCCATATGCCAGAGGTAGCAGGTTCAAACCCAGCCCCAGCCAAAAACTGCAAAAAAAAGGAAAAAATTGAGGCCAATACTCACCAGATTTTAACCTGTGACTGGAATCAAGGTCATAAAGGTCTCAAACCAGGAATCTCAACGAGCCACTTGAGGGGAGTCAGCCAGATGATGGAGTGAAAGAGCAGAAAGACCCTTTGGATTCAGTCCCCCAAGTCTGGAGACTTTTGGCTCCCAAACATCATCACCTCTCACAAGCCTTAGACGGCTTGTCTCCTCTCACTTGTCTGAGATTCTGAGGTGCTTCCCGAAAGGGCATGTTCTGTGCTAGGTGGGGTAGAGCTGGAATTGGGTAGAGGGCTGTCAGAATGGGTTGAGGAAATGGAGATCAGCAGCCTTTGGAAACAAAAGAAGCATAAGCTCCAGGGTGTGAAGAGGTAAAGGAGCAATAAAATTGTATCACATGTGGGAACCATGCTAAATGAGTAGATTTTAGCAGCTCCTGACACACAAACAACAAAAGAGTAATTAATTAGATGATGGATACATTAATTTGCTCACCAGTGGTAACCTTTTCACTACCTATATATATCATCATGTTGTATACCTTAAATATACACAATAAAATTTATTTTTAATTTGATGTTTCTTTTTTTGCAGTTTTTGGCTGGGGCTGGGTTTGAACCCGCCACTTCCAACATATGGGGCTGGTGCCCTACACAGGCACCGCCTAATAAAATTTATTTAAAAAAAAATTTTTTTTGAAACAGAGTCTCACTTTGTTACCCTCAGTAAAGTGCCATAACATCATAGCTCACAGCAACCTCAAACTCTTGGGCTCGAGGGATCCTCTTTGGCTCAGCTTCCCAAGTAGCTGGGACAACAGGCACCCACCACAACGTCTGGCTAATTTTTCTATTTTTGGTAGAGATGGGATCTTGCTCTTGCTTAGGCTGGTCTCAAACTCCTGAGCTCAAGTGATCCACCCACTTTGACCTCCCAGAGTGTTAGGATTACAGGCATGAGCCACCTCACCCTACCCTAAAAATTTTTTTTTGATACAGGGTCTTATTTTGTCTACCAGCTGGAATGCAGTGGCATCATCATAGCTCATGGCAACTCAAACTACTAGGCTCAAATGATCCTCCTGCCTTTGCCTCCAGAATAGCTGTGACTACAGGTACATGTCACCACACCCAGCTAATTTTTTAATTTTTTGTAGAGACAGGGTCTCACTCTTGCTCAGGCTGGTCTCTAACTCCTGATATCAAGTAGTCCTCCTGCCTTGGTCTCCCAGAGTAGCTGAGACTCAGGTGTGCTTATAGGAGTGAGCCACCAGGCCTAGCCTAAAAAGATTTTTCATGAGGAAGAAAAGCTTGAAGCCCATATTAGAAAGGCAGGGCCAGGCTCAAATCTAATATTCCATAGCTTGCTGCTTTTGTGCCCACATGCAGTTACTTAGTTTCTCTTAGTCTCTGTTTCCATGCCTATAACATGGAAACTATAATCATAGCAACTTAGCAAAAGAGGTGGAGCACAGGGCTGCCAAAAATAAAGGCCCCCAAAGACAGCTGTTATTATTATTTACAAGGTCCAGTATCAGCACAGAAAAGAGTACAGTAGTTCCCTGACTTGGGAGATAAAGGAGGGTGCAGGACAGGAGAGCCCTGGAAGAGGACATAGTATCCAAGTCGGGACAGATCAAAAAAAAAAAAAAACAGATTGATCAAAGCAATGGGATAGAGGTTTTATTGTTCTGTATTCTTTAAAATCTTTCCCAGGTTCGTCTGGACTATATATTCCCTGATGGGAACACAGTCCAAAGCTGGGCTGCAGTATCCCTGCAAAACCTTGATTTGATACTGGCAGTACTTCAACAGTAGGGTGTTCGATGCTTCACATGACCCACAGCCATTTAGACAAATAAGGCTTTATCTGGTCCTTTTCTCTCTCTGTGTTTATTGTAAGAGGAAAGCAGAAAATGAGAAAGGAATTTAAAATGAGCCAAGATCTGCAAGAGGGAGAAAGAAAACATGAGAGAGCCTCTCCTATCATTCCCACTGCTATAAGAGCTTTCCAGATTTCCTGGGTATCTTTATATATTACTTTATAATTCATTTATTAGATGGGGGGGAAAGGCTACGGAAAGCTGTCAGCACCAGCTCCACTGACTGCTGTTTAATGACAACATTTGGGGTTTTGTCACTATACCTACTTAAACAACATTCAGTAATCATTTATTAAGCACCTACTCTATACCAGGCACTGTGCTAAATACCAAGGAGTCCAAAGAGAATAAAAGAGAAGCAGACATGTAAACAATTAATCCCAATGCAACTTCATAGAAATTTATACTTGTGTCATGGAAAAAGAGATGTGGCAAGCCATAATTCTGTCAGATTAGGTAGGGAAGGGAAGGAGTGTAGATACAGAAAGATTCACCTTTAAAAAGTGAGGTTGGCTCGGCGCCTGTGGCTCAAGAGACTAAGGCACCAGCCACATACACCTGAGCTGGCAGGTTCGAATCCAGCCTGGGCCCACCAAAACAACAATGACGGCTGCAACAAAAAATAGCCAGGCATTGTGGTGGGTGCCTGTATTCCCAGCTACTTGGGAGGCAGAGGCAGGAGACTCGCTTGAGCCCAGGAGTTGGAGGTTGCTGTGAGCTGTGATGGCACAGCACTCTATCCAGAGTGACAGCTTGAGGCTCTGTCTCAAATAAATAAATAAATAAATAAATAAAAAGTGAGGTTATGGTTAAGTCTTAATAAATGAATGGGAATTTGCCATGTAGAGAAAGAAGTAAGGCTGGGAATAGGGAAAGATCTGGAGCAGACAACAGCTTGGGCAAAGTCAAAAAGGTTGGGTGGGTATAAGAAAAGTAGAGGCCACAGAAGTTATAGTCTCATAAGTGGTCATTATAAGTGTATAAGCTAGACAACATCTCTCTATGTAAATCATCCTTATATTTTCTTTCTGCCTTCTGGAAGCTTGGTTTAACTTCAGCTATAAGTTGACAACATGTAATCTTTCCCAAAGACTCTACTGCTTCATCATTCTTGATGGAAAAGAGTAGCTTAGAATATTTTCCCCCAATAGAAGGTAGTAACCTAAAATATTTTTTTCCTCATATCATCCATGTTCTTGTAACTACCTGACTCAAACCTTGGCTTACCTCCACTCTCAGAATCAACTGGGATAATTATTTCCTTCTTTTTTTTTTTTGGAGACAGAATCTCACCCTGTGACCCTGGATAAAGTGGCGTAGCATCGTATAGCTCACAGCAACCTCAAACTCTTGGGCTCAAGTGATCCTCTTGCCTGAGTTTTTCTGGTTTTAGTAGAGACAGGGTCTTGCTCTTACTCAGGCTGGTCTCCCTGGCCCAACTGAGCTAATTAAAGCCATAATGAAAGACAAAAAGGCACCAAGACAGCTGAGCAAACAACCAATGGGTAGAGAGTCAATAAAGTATTTATATTATGTGTAAGCAATGGTGCAGATGAAACTTGGGTGGCGTTTGGAAGAGTGAGTCAGAGGATATTCAAATAGAGTGTGATCAGGGGAAATCTCTCTACTGGTTAGTTAGCACTATCTTTCGAAATGATAGAATGAAAAGAGCCTGGTTAGCAGGAAAAAGCAACCCAGATTTTCAGCCCAAAGGTCCCTGAAACTCTAGGTGCAAACTTGTTCATTAAGAAACAAGTGTAATTTCAAGTTGTCAAGTTATTAGCTTATTTAGTACCTAATGAGCTAAATAAGAACCACCAAGAAACTCTAATGCTGAAAGAAGATTGATGGAGGAATAGCTAATATTTACTGAATGTTCCTCATGTGCCAAGCAGCATGGTACTCTTTGTATGTTTTCATTTAATCCTTACAGTAAAACTGCAAGGTAATCATCTCCATTTTAAAGAAGAGGAAACAGAGACCAGTCATGGTGGCTCACACCTATGATCCTAGCACTTTGGGAAACTAGAGCAAGAGGGTTGCTTCAGGTCAGAAATTTGAAACTGACCTGGGCAACACAAGAGACCCCATCTCTACAAAAAAAATTAACCAGAATGGGTGGCATGCACCTATGGTCCCAGCTACTCCAGAGGCTGAGGCGGGAGGATCACTTGAGCCTACAAGTTCAGGGCGAGCTCCAATCATGCCACTGCACTCCAGCTCAGGTGACAGAGCAAGAGAGATTGGGGGGGGGGGGTGACAAAGAAACAAAGCTTAGTAGTTCAAGAGTGACAAGGTCAGGATTTGAACCCAAAGCTGACCAATTCTAACCCCTCTCTATTCTGCCCACTTTCAAAGACTCCCCAAACCAGCCAGGGTTGATTATATTGATTTGAGAATTGTGATCTCCTGGTTGCTAGCCATTTCAACAGGGCCAAGAGGGCATATTTATTAAAATATCACAAATAAAGGGACTCTGTGGACGGCTATATAATTGTTCCTAAACATTTACTTTACCTCCCAGAGTTGGATTGTACTTTCCTATTGACAGTGTGTTTGGCTGTGTGACTCACATCAGCTAGTGAAATGTGAGTAGCTATATGAGCCACTTCCAGCTGGTGGAAGCTTTCAATCAATGTACTACACCATATTTTCTTTTCCTGCTGCCCTGATGACCAGCAACTTTCAGTGATACAGGCTGATCCAGCACCCTCAGTCCCAGAGTGAAGGTAATATGCAGCAAAGCCACAGCTGACTGAGAAGAACACAGCATAAGTGAGAAAAACAGCCTTTGCTGATTGGGCCACTGAGATTTGGGGGTTGCTGCTATAGCATAACAGAGCCTGTGCTGACTAATGCAGACACTTGCTGAATCTTTCTCTTTAGTGATCCAAATTTCTGATGTCATTCTCAGATAGAGGTTGCTTGAGCATACAAGAAGATATAGAAAATGGGGTGATTTGCTGTCTGTAATGAAAGGCTTTAAAATGCAAGATTTGAAACTCGGTCTTGATCTGTGAGTATAAAGAAGCCTTTATAAGATAGGTGTCATGAGCCATGTCATATCCAGGAACTGAAGAACTTACAAAGGAGGTTAAGATTTACCTTACTTAGAAATAACTGTGCCTCTTCTTGAGACACGAACCACACTTATTTATTTCTAAGCCTAGTAGCCCATCACTGAACCTGTCACTCACTAGGGACTGAACAAGTTTCAATAATTTTTGTATCAAACTAATACTATGGAATGATCTACTACGGTTCTCAACCTGTGGGTCATGATCCATTTGGACTGTATTAAAGGTTCGCAGCATTAGGAAGGTTGAGAACCACCCATCTAGAACTATAACTCAAGTCTCCTAACTCCCCACAAAGGCTCTTTCTATGTTGTGGTGTATTACCAACTTTGGTTAACCAATTATTATTAGCTAATTTTTATATAATAATTTACAATGTATGTGTATCTCATTTACTTGAAATGCTGCATAAATGGAAAATATCCAGAACATTGGGATCTGCAGAATCTGGAGGTATTCAATAAAAGTACACAAACCTGCCTATAGGAACCACAAAGAGTGGAAAGCATCAGAGAGCCTAGAGGACTTGGCAATAAGAAATCTAGTGTGAAGTGCGCAGTGCATCAAGATTTTAGTGGGGCCAGGTTAAGAAAGCATGCAGTTGAAGGTTAAACTCAGACAGACATAGCCACAGGTCCCTAAGGCTTAACATTTTCCAAGCATTTACAAAGGGTACAGAGCAGTAATAGAAAAGCCATCCACAGCCTGGTGCAGTGGCTCACACCTGTGATCTTACTACTCAGGGAGGCTAAGGCAGGAGGAACTCTTGAGCTCAGGAGTTTGAGACCAGCCTGAGCGAGAGGGAGACCCTGTTTCTACTAAAAATAAAAAAATTAGCTAGGCCTGGTGGCACATGCCTGTAGTCCCAGCTACTTTGGAGGTTGAGGCAGGAGGATCACTTAAACCCAGGAGTTCGAGGTTGCAGTAAGCTACGATCATGCCACTGAGGTAAAAGAGTGAGACTGTCTCAAAAAAATTTATTACATAAGCATTGAAAAGAATCCTGAGAACTAATTAGGACTACCTAAATCTGTGGACTAGTCCTTCCACACTAGGAAGAAATTCAACCTATTATCACTACTATTCACTGAAAAAATTAAGATACTGCAAGCTGAGCATAATGGCTCATCCTTGTAATCCTAGCACTTTGAGAGACCTAGGTGGGAGAATTTCTTGAGGTCAGAAGTTAAAGACCAGCCTGGGCAACAGAGTGAAATCATGTCTCAAAAATAAACAGAAAAAAAAGAAAAAAACAGAACAACAACAAAACAACAAAATTGTTAAGATAATGCAAATACATATAACATACATTTAATACTGAAGTATGATAGTATTGGGTATAATTAGAATATTTGAAAGGCTAAAGTGAAGAAAAATTAAGATTTATCCAGTGAATTGAGGTTAACTCTAATCATCAACCTAAATAATATTCACAAAAATATTCTATTTGGTCTGGAGATTACATTAGAATTTCTTTTGGTATAAATAAATACGTAAATAACAGAGAGGTAGGATGACTTGTGCTCAGGGATTTGTGGTTACAGTGAACTATGATCATGACCCAGCGCTCTAGCCTAGGAGACAGAACATGACCCTGTCTCAAATAAATAAATAAATAACAGAAATCCTTGCAGCTGGAGTATTTAAGATGAACCAAAATGATGTCTCGGATTTGCTTCAAAATACCCAGAAAAAAATTGTATGAGAAATAGATTAACCAAGACTGGAAAAATGTTAATGGCTATAGAAGTTCAGATGAGGAAACAACGGCTTCTCTCAAGAACCAGGAATGGGAAAATTAAGTAATTTTTTACCTTAATAAGTCCCCATAATGATACTGGAAGTTGGAGATTATCTTCCCCATTTTCAGACAAAAGATACTCAAGTTACTTTGCCAGTGAATGGCAACCAGAAGACTTGAGCCTTGATTCATTACTTTGAAACTTTTCCTTTTCCTAACATCCCACACAGACTCCTTAAACATGTCTTCTCATATTCTGATATTTTTGTGAAAATGGAGAGTTGTTTTCCTGTATATTGTTTTCCTGTATAATGGAAACTCATTTGTAATTACTATATCTTTCACCTTTCCTTAAAGGTTCTCATTTCCACCTTTTAGCGACAATTTTGAATATTTATTGACTCATGAAGTTGTTTTCATTGCATTTAATCTGAATTCATGATTCACCTATGGTTTGCTCCCACTATTTAGCATGGTAGAATGAATGTAGATGCTTCTTTTAGTAATGATTTTCAAAGCGAAGAGATGCCAAAAGGCATGTATGAACACAAACGCAAAGCTTCTGTTTAAGTACCTAAGTACAATGTTTCCCTTTTTAATCATTTAGCAACTGTGGCCAGCTATGGCCACTGTCCAGTTTCTTCTTCTGCCATGTTAAGTATATCCACATTTAATTCTTCTAGTAGAGTTTCTTATTCTTTGCTACCATGAAATATGCTACCTCTGTGTCTATAAATTGCACCTGGGTTTGATCTGTTTCTAAAATGAAATTTTCTAGGGTGGCACCTGTGGCTCAAAAGGGTAGGGTGCTGGCCCCATATGCCGGAGGTGGCGGGTTCAAACCCAGCCCCAGCCAAAAACTGCAAAAAAAAAACCCCCAAAAACCTGTGTTTGTATCTAAAAAAATAACAAAATAAAATGAAATTTTTTAAAAATGCTGATGAAATGAATATCTATCTACTGATTCAGGAAACATTTATGAGATGCTAACTCTTGGCTAGGTCCTGTGCTAAGGGTTGGTAGTACAAAGATAAAAGCAGCAGCTAGGGGGCAATATAGCATAACAGTGACTGACAGTATGGTTTCTTGCCTGGGGTTAAATCCCAGCCCTGCTACTCACCAACTCAAAGACTTTAGTTGGGCAAATTGTTTAATCTCTCTCAGCCTCGGTTTCCTCATCTGTTAATGGGAATAATAATGATAAAGACAGTCCCAACTTATGATGGTTCAATTTAAAATTTGTCAACTATTTATGATGGTGCAAAAATGAGCCTATTCAGCACAAACCAAACTTGGCATTTTGAATTTTTATCTTCTCTCAGGCTATTGATATGAGGTACAACACTGACATGAGATATTCAACACTTTATTAGACGTTAGATGACTTTACCCAAGTGTAAGCTAATGTATTAGGTTATTAAGTATAAATGTCTAATTTCCTTCAGTACCAAGTTTGATGTTGATATCTCTGGCATTTCAGTTCAATAATTCTTGTGTTTTCTTTATCTATTTATTTATTGTGTGTGTGTGAGAGAGAGAAGGTACATCCTCATTCTTTCAAACATGCATTTTGGCTTGTGATTATCTTTCAAATTTTTTAGAGCAATTTTTGTGAAACCATGGATAAGTCAAAAATTTATGTTATTTTTGAATGTGGGTTCCATCATGGAAACAGTGCAACACAAGCAGCTCCAACTATCAATGAAGTATTTGGGAAGGATGTGGCCAGTGGGTACATAGTATGACAGTGGTTTGAGAAGATCTGTTCTGGTGACGTTAATCTGGAAAGTGAGCCAAGGGGGCAAACCAAGTCCAAGGTGGATAATAATGATGAGCTGAAAGCTATGGAAGTGAATCCTCCTCAACCTACTCGTGAATTAGCAGCAAAGTTTGATGTTACTATTCCAACAATATCAGACTGTTTGAAACAAACTGGCAAGGTAAAAAACCTGGCTAGATGTATTCCTCGTGTATTAAACAGGCATCAAAAGCGAAATCATCTCAAAGCTTGTCTTTTTTTGCTGTCACAAGAAAAAGGCCAAACATTTCCACCCTGTATAGTCACAATTGAAAAATGGATTGTTTCTGACAATCACAAGCATTTGGCACAGTGGTTGGGTAAAGATGAAGTACTGAAACACAGTCCAAAATCAAATATTTATCAAAAAAAAAAAAGCTACTGATATCTGTTTGGTGGTCCAGTACTAATATTATCCATTACAGTTTCATGAAACCTGGTCAATCAATTACAGCAGATGTCAACTGCAACCAAATGTATGAAATGATGAGGGTTCTTGAGATGAAGCAGCCAAGATTGGTCAATAGAGACAGGCCAATTCCCTTGCAAGATAAATGCTGCTGTGTAAGCAACACTGCTGAAACTACAGAAGCTGGACTTGGAAACTCTGTCATCCACTGTATTCACCAGACCTTGAACCAGCTATCGCTTCTTCCAGGCTTTAAAGCACTTCTTGCCAGGAAAAATTTTCAGTTTTCAACAAGCTGTGGAAGATACCTTTTGCTATTTCTTCAACACTGGCTCTCTAGGCTTCTTCTTCTTCTTCTTATTTTTTAATTTCAGGTTAATACAGGGGTGCATACGATAAGGTTATATAGTTTGCTTTTGTAAGATTAAAGTCAGGGTTGTAGTTGTGCCCCTCACCTAGTAAGTGCGATAGTACATATGCCCATGCAAGGTACCCATTGGGCGGAATTTACCCAAACTCTTCCTCCTCCCCCTTGCTTGAATCTAATTGTGTTTTTCTCAGTTTGTGTGGTGCTTGTTTTTCCATTCTTGTAATACTTCACTTAGGAGAATGTTCTCCAAATTCATTCAGGTTGTTGAAAAAGATACAAAATCTCCATCTTTTTATGACTGAATAGTATTCCATGGGACACATACCAGTTTATTCATCCGTTCATGTGTTGAAGGGCACCTGGGTTGTTCCCACATCTTTGCAGTTGTGAATCATGCTACTGTCTTGAGGCTCCTTTCCTGTTGGCATAAACAAGCTACAGTTAAGATGGCAAAACTGTGTAGTTTAGGCACACACGTGGACTAATTGTACCACTTCTTAAGATATAATAAACTACACTTTTGATTCAAAATTGAACATTTCAGGTTTAATGACCTAATAATTGCTCTGAGCACATTAAAGAGAGGCTAGGCTAAGCTATGATGCCCAGTAGGTTGGATGTATTAAATATCTTTTTGACTTACTGATCTTTTCCAACTTATGATGGGTTTATGAGGACATGGTTCCATTGTAAGTTAAGGAGTGCCTATACCTACTACATAGGAGTGTTGTGAGTTAACTGAAAACATGCACATGTACAGTGCTTAACACAGTGATCACACATAAGAAGTGTTATAAATGTTAGCTCTTCCTATTCCCTGTATGGTTCATGTCGGAGGGATAGTGGAGGAAGGAATTTGTTCTGACTAGAGATGGGTATTTGAAGGAAGAGTTCGCAGGTACAGAAACATTTGAACTCAGTCTTTTTTTTTTGAGACAAAGCCTCAAGCTATCCCCCTGGGTAGAGTGCCATGGCATCACAGCTCACAGCAACCTCCAACTCCTGGGCTCAAGCGAGTCTCCT
>CAUYQV010091896.1:0-19587 GCA_963574575.1 Galagoides demidoff
TGGAAGCAATGAAGAAAGCTAAGAATCTAAGACTCACCTATGTGACTACTGAGCAGTAAGCAATTATAGGAAAGCAAGTTAGAGAACAATGGTTGGAGACACACACACACACACACATATATATATATATATATATATATATATATATATATATATATATATTCTGTACACTTATACATCTAAATATATTAGGCACATGTTCGAGATGTAAGAAAAAGATAATTTGCACAACAAAGTAAGCTCCCTTGGGCCTCCACCAGTCTACAACAGGTCACCAGGGCCACCAGTGCATCAGTCCCAGGAGGCAAACTGGGCTCAGGTCTCAGTGGCAGCAGCCAGGGGGAGGCCAGGCTAAGTTCCTCATGGCTGTCCAGGGCTCCCCTAAAGGGACGCTAAGGCTCCACTGATGCCCAGACCACTGGAGGAGAGGGTGGGGGCTTTTGCCCCCAAGAAGGGAGAGCCCGGCAAGGACAGTTTGTGGGATCTCTGTACCCCTGGTCTAGAGACAGTCCCCTCAGTGGTGACCCCACCAGGTACCTTTAGAATCCCAGAGCAAGCACCGGAGGGAAGTACAGCCCCCAGTATCCTCCTCCCTCAGCCCAAGCTCCACTGAGCCCTGCTCGTGCCGAGGGGGCACAGCCTCTGGCCCCACAACCTGCCACAGGAGAGCAACGCATTGCAGAGCCCACGCTGCCGCCATTTCCCCTGCCATGGCCACAGCTCCTTGCTACCCCCAGGGGCACCACGCCCACCTTCCTTCCCCTACACTGCCCAGTTGTTACAGCACCTACCTCTGCAGACTGATTGTAGCCCTGGAGGATGGAAAGATGATGCCAGTTATTGGCTTCACTGCCTCCACCACCTGGGATATCTCTGGCTACACTAGTGGTCTGTTGGTCATCTGGCAACTCCAGGCCCCTGCCGCTGTGGGAGGGAGTGAGCTAGATCCTCCCTTGGCCCCACAAGAGGAATAGTGTGGACCTGGGGGGATAGTGCCAAGCTGGGAGCACTGGACCATGGACGCTGCTTGCCAGGTCTTCCCTGCTCCCTTCCTGCCAAGGTTCTTTGGCCAGAGCAAGACCAACTGCCACCAGGGACGCTGTGAAAGCTGCTAACAGCAAGTTACGGGCGGGGCTCTGACCAATTAAACCAGCGGGCAGGGAAGGGAAGGAGAATGGGGTGAGACACTGGCTACAGCCTGGCTACCCCCTCCCAGCACCGCCCCCGACATGAAATCCACCTCGCATGCCAGGCTGCAGAACCAAGTCTGGGAACACTTAACCCCAAGATGAAATATCCAGGCCGTTCCAAGTGGTGTTTGTAGAAGTCTCTGCAGACAAGTAGGAATCCAGATGTAAATAGTCACCGTGAGACCTGGTACTACTTGAGTTATGGCATTGCTTTGGGCATTCTGCAGCACTGCTCAAGTCTAAAGTCTCAGAACAAAGTTTGTAATTGCCCCAATCAAAACAAGGTAAAGTCCCAGCAAGGTGTAACTGGTTACAGTCAAGGTGGTGGAGACAGTCCCTCCATAAATATTTCTCCCCTGTTTAGCCTGTTCCTTAAATAGAAAGGCAACAGGAGGCTGTTTTTTGTCTGAAGGGCCCCGTTCTCTTCTTCAGGAAGAAATTGCCTCTGCTCTATGGGAGTAGTCTTTCTAACCTGAATTTATCCCAGTTTTTTATGAGGCATTCTAGTAGGAAGTACTTTGGGATGTTTGTTATTTTCTCTTAGACTTAGAGGCTTCTTCAAGCCTATCAGGAAACTAATAAGTTTTCTTCCTTCCCTTTTCCTCTAAGAAAGGCAAAAAGGAAATCATGGCCAAGCCTTGCAAAGTCAAGGCTGGTGCAGCTGAGAAAGCCCAAAGGCTAGAGGAGTAAAGATAAAACACAGCAAAACAAATGCTGCAACATACAAAGTACTGAAAGGCCTCAGTTTGAGAACAAATCTAGCATTACCAATGTGACATAGTCTGACTTGAAGAAACTGCTTGAGGTTTGGGCAAGGAAAAAAAGTTAAGAGTAGCAGCCTAAGTGCCAGCAGGAAGAGGTCATAGATAGAAAAACGGGTTTCATAGTCACAGGCAGCCTAGAGAATTATAAAGCCAGTTCACTTAAGATACCAAGAATAAGTCTGGAGTTTAATGGTTTGGGAAGTAAACAAGCTAAGGAGCAATAGTCAGTCAACTTCTGGGAAAATAAAAAGTCTTAGGGCAATCAAAGAGCATTCATAATGGGGGTCTGAAAAAAATTAAACAATGTCAAAATGCACTAGGTGGCTGGACTTTTAGAAAATTAAAAAATTGTTCCCCAGATGACTATTTCAGCTCTTTACCTTGGGGAAAATCCAAATGATCCCAAGTGGCCCAATTCAGCCCATTAACTTGTGAATACCTACCTAAACATCCTCAAGAGGCCTAATTCAGCTCTGTACCATGTGGTCACCAAGCAAGTGAGTCCCTTCTTAGTTGTCAAAAACCCTAAGACACCTGGCAGGCAGCACATGGCCTATTTCAGTCAAAGTGTGGCCTATTTCAGCCACCTGATGTCTCCAAGAGGCCTATTTCAACCCGTTAACTTGGGGTCCCCTAACAATATTGCATTCCAGAGCCACCACAATAAGGGACATATATGAACAAAAGAACAGTTGTAACCTAGTTGTAACAGGGGAAATAATTTGCTTTATAGAGAATGGAAATAATTGCCAAGAGATCAGAGAAAAAAGGCAAAAGGGACAGTGAAGAGGCAGAAAGAGAGAAATGGAATGAGAATCTGACACATTAGAAAGCAAGAAAACCAAAAAGAAACCCAACTAGACAAAGGGAGATTTACCTCTCCTTCAGGTCCAAAGAGTGCCATATGATCTTAATTTGGAGTCTGTGTGTTGGGGGGGGGGGGCGGTCTCCCTTGGTCCCTTCATGGCTACTAGGAAGATTATGCAGGACAGTAATGATTCCCAATGCTGGAAGGCACTTGACATCCAAGTGGGTCCTTGGCTTAGCTCAAGAAAGAATTCAGGAGCAAGCCAAAAGAATAAAGTGAAAGTGAGATTTATTCAGAAACTATATAGAACGTTAGAAAGTCTACTCCACAGTCAGAGCACAGGCTGAGATGGTCGCCGGCTATACCCCTTTCCCCCTTTCAGGACCAGCTGCCACTGCCATGGCCTTGCCCCACCCCCATGGACACTAGGGAGCTGGGCAGGAGGGAAGAATTGTGAGGGGAGGGTGAGAGGAAGAATACCATAGCTTTGAGAGGGCTCCAGGCACCATCCACCACCTTCAGAGGGGGCAGAGCAAGATAGGGACTTAATGAACTAGTGCTATAAAAATATTTACCTTTCTGCTAAAAGAAGGAAGGAATGAGAAACCAAGATAAGAACTACTGAGAACTTACTTTGTAGAAGTTGTTTGTTTATCTATCTGCTAAACTGCACCTGCAAGAGCTGATTGTAAAATCCGGCAACTTGCTTTCAACCAGCCCCTACCCCATACCTTACAAAAACCCACACCCCTAACTGGTTGCATTGCTCTCCTAATAAGGAGGTAGCTGATCAGCTAGTCTAATAAAGGCTCCTAATTGGCATTTGAATTTATTTGTCTACTGGTCAATTACTTGCCCCATAACAAGGCTAGCTACCTTGCAAAAAAGAACTTACCCCATGGTTTCTGTCATCTTTCTACTTAAGCAATGGGCTAAATAAGTGGAGGAATATTCACGGCAGGGACAGTGTTTCTCCACCATCCTGGTTCTAATTGGTTAAAACTTGCCCTCCCTTCATCTTAGTTTGATCAAGCCAATTAGTAACTTTGTTGTGAGACTTTCAGACTCAGGAAGGCAATGGTACAGCAATACCCAAAGTTAAGCCTAAGGCATCTCCTGCAGCTATGCCATACCCAAAGCTGTACCTGCCATTTCCCTATCTTAGGGGCTCACTTAGGGGCTATGATAAGTGTTGTTCTTGGCTATGATGCTTTCTTTGGGGAATACCTTGGTGCCCTGTGGTGCTTATCCATTGACAAGACAGACATCTCTGGAGGTCCTGCTACATGCTGAGTCATTGCTAGATATACAGAGAGGACAAAGGGGGTCCCACTCTTGACTATGCCTGTTCTAAGGGACAGTTTTATGGGAAGGGAAGAATGATGTCTTAGGAATGACTGACCAGTGGATAGAGGTGGATCTTAGAAAAGGCCTTAGTAAAGACTGAAATCCACTGCAGGCCCAGAGGGACAGGGCCTTTGCCCCATGGAACTTATATTTCTGTGAAGGACTACAGGAGATCAATTAGAGTAAGGAGAGGAAGGGGAAGGTGAAGAAAAAAGACAGGGCACTGTGCAGGATTATAGGGCAGGGGCTGAAAGGGCAGCATTAGTCCTCTCCCTCAGCACCAACCCAGCCACAAAAGGGCCAGGCCATTAAAGAGAGAGGGCAGGGACCAGAGCAGACACCAGCTGGCCAGCTACAGTCAGACTGAGCCCTGGAAAAAGGATTATCAGGCCGGGCATGGTGGCTCATACCTGTAATTCCAGCACTCTAGGAGATCAAGGAGAGTAGATTGAGCTCAGGAGTTTGAGACCAGCCTGAGCAAAATTGAGACCAAGTATCTAAAAAAAAAAAAAAAAAAAAAAATAGCCAAGCATTGTGGTGAGCACCTGTAGTCCTAGCTACCTGGGAGGCTGAGGCAAAAGGATCACTTGAGCCCAAGATTTTGAGGTTGCTGTGAGTTATGATGCCATGGGCCATGGCACTCTAGCCAGGGTGACTGAGTGAGACTTTGTCTCAAAAAAAAAAAGAAAAAAAACCAAAAAGGAACATCAATGTCTCCTAGGAGGGGGATGAGTGTGAGCAGGAAAGAAAAGGGAGAGGCTTTCTCCCTGATCAGGCTCAAGGCCTATCTTAGTCTTTTGGCTCAGAGAGGAGCCTGCAGGGAGTCTGTGTGTAGCTGCCCCCCTCACCTTGCACCTGTCACAGCCCCAAGGACTCTTCTGTTTGCATCGTTTCCTCTGCCCCACCCAAGCCCCCCAAATAAAGATAGCCCTCCATTACTACCCTCCCTCCCTGACCAATGTGACTCGGGTTGGGGACCTGGTGGCAGTGGCCCTGCTCATCTTGGCCTGCTCTGCTGCCTACATTTGTTCTTGATTTGTTATCTAGTAACCTTTTATGTCTGTGTTTAAATGACAGTAGGTTTTTTCCCCCTTAGATTGAAAATTAAGGTACTTCTCTCTCCCCTCCTGTGGAGATTATTATAGTGTCTGCTTGCCTAGAGAGGACAAGAATGAAAATGGACTTGACAAGTCCAGTTTAATTGTGACATACAGCTCCTTGAGGTCTCCTTTCTATTCTGGCCATTTCTGAGCCAAACTAGTTTTCCACAGTCAAAATGGGCCTGTTTCCCACATTGGTTCCTGTCAGCAAATTCCTCTGCCCAATTTTGTGTGGGTGAATAGGATTCTTTTCCTCTTAAAAACTTCCCATTAAGGTCATCCTGAAGGGAGAGTGAGGATATGACCTGGAGGGGTAAAGGGACCTCCAGACTACATATTCAGAGGAAAATGGCCCTGTTTAGTTATGGGAACCAGGTAGTGCTTACCCCAAGGTCGTCTTCCTTCAGCCCATACTTCCATCCCAGCCCAGTCCCCCCAGGGGGCCTGCTCACCTGCTCCTTCATCCTGAAGACCCTCTGGTTGTGGGCTCATTCCACATCTCAGGGTGTTCTCAGTCTGTGTCTGGGTACTGTGCAAGCTCCACCTCCTGCTGCAACTCCAGCTACTGCTTCTCATCTGCCTCTAGCTAGGCTGGGCTGGGGTTCTGCTCCAGCACCACCACCTGAGCCTGCAGGTAGGAACTGCCGTCAGGGTTCTGACTCAGTGTGTATGCATGTTTGCACTTGTGTATACACCTTCATGTGACAGGGGGCTGTCAGTTGTCCAGCACCTCCTTGAGCCATAGCTAGAACAGGTGGGGGATGCAAGAGAGATTCTTCTTTGTCCCCCATCGAGCTTACTGTCCCCCGTCTTGACAGTAAGCTTGCAAATCCTGACTAGCATACTTGGTGACCCTTACTCTGACAGGTGCACACACATGCACACAGAGATATATTCCAATGTTACACACTCAGGCACAAAGACAAGCGTATAAATACTTAATCAGTTCACCTAGATGCATATATATGAGCAAAAGGCCACTACTCCTGCACATCTACGTATGTGGCAACATCTGTAGACCCACACACCTGTATTAATAATTCCTAGACATGCCACACTGAGCACAAGATTCATTCATGGTACATGCACAAGAATACTCACATGGACACTCATGCACCTACATGTGCACAACAGATGTGAAACCCCAGTCTCATGTGCTAACAAGTTTTTAGTGCTTTTTCTCTGCATTTCACAGAGAACTCCCTCCATGGCCTGGCTGGAACACCCCTCTAGGGCTTGGTGCTCCTGGGTGGTGGGGTTGAAGGTCCTGGGCTGACTAGGTCACTGGCCTCTGGAGACTTCTTAATACTCAAGCTAGGGGTGAAGTTGGGGTCCTGGGCTGGGTGGACAGGGCCAGATCTCCAGCTACTGGATCTGACTCTGTTCTCTGGGCCTCATTCAGCTCCAGCTGAGCTCCTGAGATAGTGTGATCCAGGTTGACCTTCCTGATACTCAGTCACATGATGTTCTCATGGCTGCAAAGCTTCTCCCATTCCATCTCAGCAGGTAGGGCAGGAAGGATTAGGCTGCTGGGGAGGGGCTCACAGATGGGTGTCAGTGTTCTGAAGCCCTGTGGAATACCCTAACACTGCCAGAGGAAGCAGACCCTAGGTACATGGAGACAGGATAAGGTCTAGGCCCCAGAAGAAGTGAGGTGAGTGGCCCACACAGTCCAGCATCCCCTTGATGGTCAGGTGGTCCATCTCTAACCCCAGGGCTCAGCTCTCCACCTCCCACTTCTCAGCCTCCAACTGAGGCAGGACTGCTTATCCTGCAGCTTCTGGACTGTGTACAGAGGTGTTTACACCCTCTTGCCACTGCACCTATAGCAGAAGCAGGACCTATAGGCAGGACCCTAATTCCTGTGGGCCTCAGCTTGTCCACCTGAAGCCTGAGATGATGATGTCTCTGGACCAGGTAACTGTTTCCTCAGGAGAACATGCAGGAACCAGTGAAGGCTGGGGTACATGTGCCTTTGGTGGGGGACAGGGAGAATCATTCAACAACCCCAGAGAATCCAGGACTAAACAGACTGACAACAATGGACACCTTCTTACCTGGGCAGAGAGGCCCTAAGACAGGAGTGAGAGGTTATAGTGTCTAGATGATTCTGAGGGCTGAGTTTGACAAATGTTTGTTCTAGAAATCAGTTTGAGTGTCTCTCTGTCCCACAAAAGAGAACTCAGAGAGTCCTGTGGGGACCAGCTTGGGGCATTCATGGGCACTGAACCTCTAACTCAAGGGCTCTGGGCTCAGGAAAAGGGTTAAGGAGGCCTCCCAGGAGTAAAGCCTGCACACCTGGTATTCCTAGCCTGGGAGGTTGGGAAAATAGGGAAGGAGATTGGGCTGCATCCTGGAAGTGTTCCCATTGTGCAAAGCATGTCCTATTTCCTGGTCTCATTTATACCTTCTCTGGCTATCCTCCCACCTGGGGTCCACTGCATCCTCAGGAAGGTAAATGTGTCTTCTTGTACCTTGGGCTGCTCTCTTGGAAGGCTTCAGAATCTGCCAGTAGTCAATCCCAAGAGCTGTGCCAGGCAGCTGAGGGCCATATCAAAGGAGCATGTGTCAGGGCCCCCAGTGCCAGTAAAGTGGCCAGCATGCGCCAGTGCTCTGTGGGTGTTCAGCAAACAGTCTGCAGCAAGCACTGAGTCCCTCACAAGAAAATGGAGTCAGACCCCAGTGCCTTTACTACTAGAGGAATGTCACGAGGGTTTGTTCCTAGGCTCTGGGCTAGACATGAGAAGACACCATGATGCACAGATCCCTACCCATGCAGCCAGAAGCAGTTCCCACTGTCAGGAGGAAAAGATGCACGGCGTTCTGGCAGAAAACATAGAAGAAATGTCTCCACATGTGTTTCAGTGTCATCTTGGGACAGGAAGCACATCCAGCCTTCACGCAGCTAAGTTCATTCCAGATGTGCAGGCAAACAGCAGGCATCACTCAGCCTGGCCAGCATCCCCAAAGTGTGTGCCACCAGGGCCACAGTTGGGAAAGAAAGGAACCTCTGCCTGTGTAGTTTAAGAACATTTATTCCATTGAGTCCTCCCTTAGAAACAGTGTATCAAAGCCCCCAGGAAAGAAGCCTGCAAGGAATATTCCCCAAGCCCCTGCAAGATGCCTGTGCAGATACTGTTCATACCTCAGTGTTTCCCCTCAGGCCTCTCTTTCCTTTTCCACCACATTCAGAGGGTGCTGCTCACCAGCCTACTTTGTAAGACAAGGACGTTCTAGCTCCTCTCTTTCTCTCTCCCCATCCTTGTGCCTCCTGACTTCTGTCCCTTCTGCTTGTTGACTCCCTTCAGTGTCCATAGGGCTCTTACTCCGTATGGACTCAGCCCATAAGTGGGAAATCAAACCCTGGTGCTCATGTCCTCGATCAGGGAGTGCAGGCCTGGGGTGGCTATAGCCACACCCCCTTTCCTCATTGCAGCTTTCTGGATTTACCTGACTTCACCAAATCTCTGATTCTTCTAACTGCCCCAAAACATGGACACTCTGGAATTCTTTCCTCTTAACTTTCAGATGGACCACCAGATACAGATCAACCATGGATAGCAGGGAACCATCTGGTGTCATCCTCATCCAAATATTGTGGGAAATGCTTTGGCCTTGCCCAGGAAACCAGGACACAGCACAGGCCTCATAAAATGGCTAGCAGAGCTCAGTAGGCTCTGAAGTCAGACCACCTGGAGATGACCTACTCACTGTGTGACCCTGCACAAGTTACTATCTTCTAAACTTCAGTTTCTCATCCTGAAGATGGAGCCTGGGCTACAGATGTCAAAATGCTGCTGGGGGACAAGCATGTGTTAAGATGCCCAGTGTCTTGGTTATCAAAATCACACAGGGCACCATGTCACACCCACTAGGGCAGCTGTGATCAATTTTTTTTAATGGAAAATATTTAAGTATTGGTGAGATAGAGAAATCAGAACCCGAGTATGCTGCCACAGCGAATGTGGAAAAAAGTTTATTGGCTCTGCAATAAGTCAAACCGACCATTACTATATGACCCAGCAATTCTACTCCTAAGTGTATATCCAAGACACTTAAAAACAGGTGTGCATGCAGAAATTTGTGTATGGATGTTCAGAGCAGTATAATTCATTATAGACAAAAGGTGGCAACAACTCTTCATCAGCTGATAAAAAGAGAAACAAAATGTGCTTTAGCCCTACAATGGAGTGTTATCCAGCCCTAAGAAGAAAGGACTCACTGATTGACACATGGCACAATGTGGATGTACATGATTTGATTTCATTCACATGAAATGTCCTGAAATAGGTGAATTCATAGAGACAGAAAGTAGAACAGTGGTTGTCAGAGCTGTTACGTGGAAGGTGGGGAGGACAGAGAGTGACTGCAAAGGATATATGGGGGTCCTTCTGGGGTGTTGAATGTGCTCTAGAAGTAGATAGTGGTGATGGCTACAAAACACTTTGAATGTACTAAATGTCACTGAATAGTTCACTTAAAAATGGTTAAAATGGTCAATTTTAAGTTATGTTTATTTTACCACAATAAAGAAAATCATTGCTGTGTGAATATATGAGGTGATGCTGTCCACACACGGACAGGTGGGGTGCTTAAAGATGAGACAGCCTCACCTGCCCCTGGAATAAGGGCCTCACCTTAAAAATATATTGTTTGATGGATGGCGCCTGTGGTTCAAAAGGGTGCTGGACCCATATGCCGGAGGTGGTGGGTTCAAACCCAGCCCCAGCCAAAAACAAACAAACAAAAAATATATATATACACACACACACACACACACATACTGGTTGCAGGGAGGCCAAGCAGGAATGGCTGCAACCAAGAGGAGTGGGTTTTCGTGGAAGGGGTGTCCAATCCAGCCTTCCCCAGCACTGAGCTCCTGACCCCAACAGTGCTGAGGTTCCTCAGAAGCAGGGTCTGAAATACCCTGAAATGGACACACTTGTGTTCTTGGTCCTCACTGCTCCGTAGCTGCCTGGCTCAGGCCTCCCCCAGGAACTGTGAGAAGATCAATGGCTACCCTGACAATGATGCCAACAAGAAGTGATGCAGCCATGTAGGGATCATTCAGGAGCTACTGGAAAGAGGGAGCTCTAGGAGAGATACTGATATGAGGGACTTGCCTGCGATGGGGACAAATGTAACTAACATATCACCAATGTTCCTGATAGCTGCCCCAGCCAGCACATGCACAGTGCACGGCAGGCAATAGGCCTGTTCGTTAACAGGTTTATTCCCATTTCCCAGCACACAGAGGTACACAGCAATTATTAGCTGATACTGTGGAATTTACAAGCTCCATAGTTTTCAAATTTGTCAGGATAAATTGCCTGTTTTTAATCTGTGCCCACATCCTGGTGAAGTGCTCTCTCCTCTGTCCCTCAGGACAACTACAGCAATCACTCCCCTGCCACCATGAGCCCCTTTCCCTGCCAGGAGGGAGAAAAATCAAACTCTAAGAAGACCAACCCTCCCATTGCCCATCACTCTCCAGTGGCACTCATGAAGCTGAGGCACCTCCCCTGCCAGGGAGTGGACAGGAGCCTGGGACAAGCTGGGAGTGAAACCAGGACGTTGTCCCATCTGACCCAGGGCACGGACATCAGTGAACTCATGCTTCTGGGGTCCAGGGAGGGGCCCCACCTGCTGTGCCACTGCTGGGAGGGGCCTGCCCCTTCCATGTTTATGTCCCTTTTCCCACTTCAGATCTGTACAACTAGAAAACTGCCTATTTCTGAGAAGCCCCAGGTTCTTACTTTCCTGATTGAGTCTATTCTTTAGACTCACTGTCCCACTTGAAATAACTGTCAGCAACTTCTTTTAACACTCCTTACAACCAAGGAGCAGGAGAGGGTCAGAACAGAGGTGTGGAGAACCTTCCTGGCTGCTTCCACCGTCACCAAAGAAGAATTTAGAAAGAATTTTGTATGTGATTAAGTTGATTATAATGAAAAGGAAATCTCTAGTTAGAACAACAAAGTTGTCTATTCTTAGTTTATAAGACTTATGTTTGAAGCCTCTTAAATTTCTATTCTTGGATACATATTTATAATAATAAGAAAAATGCATCCAAAGTTAGAACTCAAAGGGTCAATTTATCACCATAGAGTTAACACAAAGTTTGTTAAAAACTGTTTTTCTGTCTTTTTACCTGCTAAAAACTGTCATTGCTATGTTACGAATAGCCTTGAGATAAGGTACCAGCACTTAGCAGAAGACCCAAGGTAAGTTACTCATTTGGAATTAAAGAAAAAAAGTCCTCTTTACTTTTTGAAACAGAAGCCGCTTTTCTTTCTAAATTGACATTACTCTGTCTGGCTCTTACAGTAGCTGAAATGACTTTATTCAACAAATTGCTACCATGTTGGGAATAGACTGAAAACTGCCTGCTGCCTACAGGCCACAAAGTTCTGGAAAAGGTGAAAGAATGAGTAGAACATTAAAGGTTAGTATAAAAAATATGCCAAGAGTCTAAACTCCAGTGGATCTATGCTTTACCATTAGCATTGTTTACTATATCACAGGCCCCTACTTGGTGATCCTATCCACACCAACAGCAGTGAAGGTGGATGGCATTCCTGCCTGGATACATCACTGAAATGTGAAACCAGCTAGTGATGAGGAATGGCGATCCAGCAACACCCAGAGCATCCCCACCACCTTACCCTGAGAAAACAGACTATAGCCCTGCCCCAGTCACATACTGGGAGCTGACTGGTCTACACATGGCAGAAGCTCGAGGATGAGCAGTGGCAGTGTGGGACAGATTCTTTACTTTGGACCTTTTCACCTTTCTTCTTTAATCTTAGGTGTAAGACATGGTGAAGGTTGTGAAAAATGTATCCAAGAGGTAACCCAATCTAGACACACTGTCAAAACTGTGTTATTAGTTTACTCTTGTTATGAACGTACAGGAAAGCCTGGGACGTCAGATTACCAGCCGGTGCAGGACCTCTGACAGGTTAAAAAAATGGGTAGAGACCATTCACCCAACTGTTCCAAACACATATACCTTTCTCAGTCTCCTTCATCCAGAAGTTCAGGTGTTCACCATCCTGAATTTAAAAGATGCCTTCTCCGTCCCACTGGCTCTAGATAGCCAGCCAATCTTTGATTTTTTTTTTCTCACTTAACCATTTAATAACAAAATAACGGACCTTTCAAGAGAATATACATTTCATTTTTTTAATTGCAGAAATGTGTTTATTCTTTGTTACTCATGACAAATTAACATAAACTTAGTGGCTTAAAGCAACATCTACTTACTTCACAGTTTTGTAAAGCAGAAGTCTAAACAATCTTTGCTTTTGAATAGACAGACCCTGATACCAGAATAACTAGTCAACTTACATGGACCACACTTCCACAAGGGTTCAAAAACTCCCCTACCATATTTAGGGAAGCCCTAAGAAAAGACCTGAAAGAGTTCAAAATGAGGTACATAAATTGTGTTCTCTTATAGTATGTAGCATCATGTTGGCAATTACCAATTATGAAGGCTGCCTGGAAAATATAAGAGGCGTCCTGAACTATCTCTAAGAACTGGGATATCAGGTATCTGCTGATATCCATGGTGATTTAAGAAAGCCCAGATCTGCCTGAATGAAGTGACATACCTCAGGTAACAGTTATCAAGAGGCCAACAAACTCTGATGGGTGAGAAGAAACAGGCAATTCTGCAGATCCCAACTTCCCAAAAAGGCAAGTTCAGGAATTTCTGGGGGTGGTGGGTTACTGACAATTGTAGATTCAAGGTTTTGCTGAGATGCCATGGCAGGTGATGGGCCCTTAATTTGGATTGAAATAGAAGATCCAGCTTTTAAAAAACTTAGACAAGCTCTTGTCACAGCCTTGCATTAGCTCTGGCAGATATCACAAAACCATTCCACCTGTTTGTCCATGAAGTAAAAGGAATAGCTAAAGGGGTGCTAACCCAAGCAGTAGGGCCATGGAGGCAGCCAGTGGCCTTCCTGTCTAAAAGACTAGATCCAGTAGCATTGGGGTGGCTAGGTTGCCTGAGAACCATCACAGCCATGGCTCTGCTGATGAGAGAGGCTGACAAGCTGACGCTAGGACAAGACCTTATTCTCATGGCCCCTCATGCTGTGGAAACTCTCCTTCGGGAAACCAATAGCCAGTGGATGTCAAAAGCCAGATTCACCCAATACCAGAGCGTGCTACTAGACCAAACCACATCTGAGGTTCAACCTTACCCAGAGCCTGAACCTGGCCATCTTGATGCCTGATAATGACCCACAAGAACCTGTCTATTACTGTGAAGAAGTGCTGCACCTACTTACTCTAAAGAAGAAAAGGAACACACCAGGAAACTGAAACTGGATGAGACAGATGACAGTTTGCTGCAATTGCCAGATGGCTGAATTTATTTACTTGAGTCTGTAGGAAGAAATTTAGTACAACAACTGCACTCCACAACCTGCCTAGGAGAAAAGAAGATGCAAAAACTTCTATGGCCAACATATGTGTTCAAGAGACTGACTGAAATGACTCAGAGAAAGTAAATGCCAAACCAGGCCCAAAATCTCTAATGGGAATCCATTGTAGAGGACAAATGCCAGGCAAAAGCTGAGAAATTGACTTCACTGAGGTATACCCCTGCAAGCCAGGGTTACAAGTATCTCCTGGTATTGGTAGACACTTTCTCAGAGTGGGTTAAAGTTTTCCCCACCAAAATTGACTACTATTAACTTTTAAATGAAATTATTCCTAGGTATGGGTTGCCTCTTTGTGACAATGGGCCAGCCTTCATTTCTGCTCTGACATAGGCTGTTAGTAAAGCCCTTGAAATATGGTGGAAGCTCCACTGTGCCTACTGGCCTCAGAGCTCGGGTCAAGTAGAAAAAAATTAACCATACCCTAAAGGAAAACTTGACCAAATTTATTGCTGAGACCGGTGAAAGGTAGGCAGAAGTCCCTTTGACAGCCCTTAGAGCACAGTGTACTCCATATAGAACAGGTTTTACTCCATACAAAATCATGTACAGGAGACCTCTCCCTTTGTCTCCCCATGTGTGTGACCCTCAGCTAGAAGAAATAACTAATCATTCTCTCTTACAGTATTTCCAATCCCTTTCTCAGATCCAGAAAGACCTCCACTGCCAGGTTCGAGGCACATACTGGAACCCAAAAGAGCAGACACAGAACCTGAAAGTGTCTTTCAGCCAAAAGACTGAATGGACATCAGGTCATTCCAGAAAGAAAGACTGACCCCCAGGTGGAAAGGCCCCTTCACTGTCATCCTCACCACTCCAACTGCTGTGAAGGTCGACAGCCTGCCAACATGGATCCACTGCACTTGAGTGAAGAAGGCTAAAAAAGATTGCAGAACCCACCCACCTCAACTGCTATCCCCAGAGAAAACCCTCTCATGCTAAGACTTTTAATATCTTAATTTCATTCCTGTGTGTCCCTGTGTTTATGAACCTCTTTCCCCTTGCCTTTTCTGCCACTCTTTCATATTTTGTACTAACAGATAATAAAGGGAAAGAAATAGTAAGTGTGTCCTGGAAAGGAACCCCAGATTTAGTCTTTCACACTGACTTGTGCATTGTTTAGTCCATTCCAAAGTGCTGTCAAAAATGTTTTTGTTGGATTTCATATCCAGTCATGTGTGGCAAAGCAACATGCATGATGCATAGATGTGAAAATACCCATCTAGAAGAAAATTTACTAGTCAGTAACTTTGTCCTAAATAACACCGAGTATATTGCTGTTAAGAGAACTTCTAATCCCAGCAGCATCCATCTTGGATGTTGTACCTGTACCACACCTGGAACCTGTAATCCCAACTCTACCCAAGTGCAAAACCCCAAAGAGTAGATTTGGAAAATAGGATAGGCATGGAAAATCCGGTTCATAACTTGCTGGCCATGGGGAATGATATTTAAAATTTGGCAATTTACTCTGCCTCAGAGCCCCCTAAGACAAGTGGGGTCTTTATCCAGATTAAAAGGCCCAATTTTAACTCTTTGAACCTAAACTTTCAAACCCATAAGGTTTACTGCCAGCCTCAGCAAGGGCTTCCTTTGTCTCTCATCTTAATGGGAATGCTTAACAATATTCATCATCTTTCAAATGTAATGCAGCTTGGGATTGCTTCATATTGCTGGCTTAAAGCCTAGTCTCCTGCTTATACCCTAGAATCCCCTACCATGTGGGATTAGGTAGGCAAAATGCCACCAACAGCTAACAAGAACCATTCACTCTGTTCCCACTTAAGCCCACCCCTTACTCTGGGAGACATAACAGGCCAAGAGGACTATCTCTGAACCCCAAGTTACAATTTATCTAAGTCTCCCTTGGAAGCTGTGTGTAATCATACTCAAAATACAGATTCCTCTACCACTTGCCTTGCTCTGAATGGAACCTGGCTAGCTTGTACCATAGTTTTAACAAAATGTATCACAACACAACTAATTCAGCCAGCAAGTACGTGTGCTACCACAAGTATATGTATACTCAGGTGCTGAAAGAGAAAACTTACTCTCCACTCTTGAACATTACCCCTACTGCTAAAAGTGAACACTCATCTTGATCCCAATTCTCCTAGAATTCACTTCAGCAGGTGGTGCCACATTGGGCACTGCTGCCTTAGTCAAAGGATGTCAGGACTTAGCTGAAATGTCTCAGCAGGTTGACATGGATGTAGAGAGTCTTTAGTCAGCTATAGACCTACTCCATAGCCAAATAGATTCCCTGGCTGATGTAGTACTCCAAACCCAGTGAGGCCTAAACCTCCTCTTCCACAACCAATGAAAACTGTGCACCACACTGGGAGAAGCACATTGCTTCTGTGCTAATAATTCAGGGAATTACTAGAACAAAGAAACACTTTGCTGAAATCTAAGACAA
Source organism: Galagoides demidoff (assembly GCA_963574575.1). NCBI lineage: Eukaryota > Metazoa > Chordata > Mammalia > Primates > Galagidae > Galagoides > Galagoides demidoff. The sequence continues at coordinate 16,082 of CAUYQV010091896.1, forward strand.
TTTGGACAGAAGAAAGAAATAAAGATTCTCAATCCTGGTTCCAAAACTTATTTGACAGGAAACCCTGGCTTACAGCCTTAGTAACTAGCCTTGCCCGTTCACTAATCCTTCTTCTCTTTTTATTTATTTTATTTTTTTCATTAATCCTTATTCTTTTAGGTTTGTTTATAGGACCCTGCATTCTTAACTAGATAGTTAATTTTCTAAAAACCCAATAGCTAATTAAACTTATAGTCATAAATACTCAAAATAATCTTATATCCCAGGAAGAAGAGTCAAGAGTTTTACTCTGAGAAAAGACCAGTGGGGAATGTGGAGCCTGACCAACTCCATTTTGTTCCAGCTAACTCCATCTTGTATATGGTTTAAAACTTTTCAGCCCTCACTGCTCCTACCCTCACATATTGTTACAGTCCCCTGAGCATGTTCACCCTGCGAGAACAGAAAGATAAGTTTAGAGTTGCAAAACCTTGAAAGTTCCTGGTCTGAATTCAATACCTTCTTCTTTTCAAGGCCCTATTGTGCCCGCTTATCCCCTAATCTGGCAAGTTTTGCTTTTAGTAATCACTTTGCTCTTAGAAAACCCTCCCAAATGAAAGCACAAGTTAAAAACCCTGCTCTCCTGCTTCTTTTTGCCGAGAGATATTTGGGTATGAACGCCCTCTCAGTGTTGGCTACATAAAGGACCTTAAAACTCAATTGTACTCAGTGTGTTGGAGTAATTCTCTGTAATTTCACTCAAGTTTGGGTACAACACCCTGGGCATAATGGGCAGTCTGGTGTTGAGGAAGAGCATTGGTTGGGGCTGGGAGCAAACTGGAATCTGAAGAAGTCCAAAATAATCTCAGATCTTTGGAAAACCCAGCTGGGGAAATGAAACGGATGGGAACCTGGAAGGGCACCAGCCTACACAGGGTCAGAGCCTCCAAGGGTCCTGGACATAAAGATACTCCATAGACCCAAATTCTTCCAGCAGGCTTGGGACTGCCAAGCGCCTGCTGGGGAAGGAACTTGACTCACAAATAGGGCCTTCCTGGGACTCATGAGACTAAGGATGGACCCTGGGGGCAGGTATAGATCCTTACACTGACTGAAGCAGTCCAGATCTCTTCCATCCAGGCAACTCCTCACCACCAACCCCACTAGCATCCAGATCTGATCATGTCACTCCCCTGTTCAAAGCCCATCCATAGCTTTCCGTTGCCCATGAGGCAATGCAAGCTCCTTTGCCTAGAATTAGAGGCCTCTTGAGATCTGCCCTATGACTCCTTCCCCTTCCTTGTGTCTTCAAGACCTTCTGGGTGCTGCCCTCTTCCCTTTGTCTGGGATACTCCACCCTTTCCCCTCACATATAGGCCCAAGGGAAATCCCTCTGTATTCAACCCCCTTAGCTCTGGACACCAGAGAAGCACAAAGTGAGCACTTCCTTTGCAAGTGCAGAACTCATCCCAAGATCTCACAGTTACTGTTTCCATGCTGGAGTTTCCTATCAGACAACAGGTACCTTCAGTACAGTGCCAAGTCTGAGCTCAATTCTGGTCCTCAGTGCTGCCTGATGTGGCCATCCCAAGTGATTGTGGAATGGATGAATAAAAAAATAGTCAATACTCAATAATCAAATCTGAAAGAACGTCTGCAACTTAACAACAAAAAGACAACCCAATTTTAAAATGGGCAAAAGACTTTGAATAGACATTTCTCCAAAGAAGATAAATAAATGGCCAACAAGCACATGAAAATATGCTCAACTTTACTAATCATTAGGAAAAGACAGACAGAAACCATAATGAGATATGACTTCATACCTACTAGATAGGCTTCAATAAACAACAACATCAATAGAAAATAACAAGTGTTGAGGATGTACATTGCTGGCAGGAATTTAAAATGGTGCAGCCACTGTGGACAACAGCTTGGCAGTTCTTCAGTAAGCTAAACGTAGACCTAGCAATTTCACTCCCTAGTATATATCCCAAAGAACTGAAGATGGGTATCTGAACAAGAACTTGTAGACAAGTATTCATAACTGCACTATTCATAATAACCAAAGGGTAAAAAGAAACCTGTATGTCCATCAACAGCTGAATGGATAAACAAGATGTAGTCTACCCAAACAATGAAATATTGTTTGGCCACAAAAAGATATCAAACACAGATTTACATACTATGCTCAGTGAAAGACACCAGGCACAATGACTAATTATTATGAAATTCCATTTCTTTGAAATATCCAGAAGAGGCATATCTATAGAGACAGAAAATTGGATAATGGTTGCCAGCAGCTGGGAGGAGAAACAGCCCAACTGCTTAATAGGTATGGGATTCCCATCAGGTGGTGAGCAACCAAGGCATAACATGGTAAATGGACTAAATACCACTGAATTGTACACTACAAATGGTTAAAGAAGTAAATTTTGTCTTGTATGCATTTAAACCACAATATTAAATAATTACATCTATACACAGGACTCTCCCCTCCTCCAACTCCCTGATGTAGGGTAGAACCTGGGGGCAGGGCCCTGACCACCTACTGCCCTTCACTTAGTCTCAGATGCTCACTGGGGATATGGGGCTGACTTAGCAGGGAACTGGGGCCCCAGCTACACTCCCGAGTGCCAGTGCATGGAATGGAGGTGAAGTAAAGGCAGCAGGGAACAAGTTCACACTGATGCACAAATATCTAGGTATGGTTAACAACTCAGGAATAACTTCAGCAGTCTCCCTTTTTATGTGGGAGATTTCCACTATCAGTACTGGATGTTCACATTCCAGTGCCAACTCTAGGCTGTGCGGACCTCTTCTGAGTCTCACTTAATCCTTACCTCACAAGGTACTCCATCTCAGCCTTATTTAGTAGGTGTAGGTGTGGGGGGTTGGGGAGGCTGGAGGACAGTCTGGGGTCACATGGCCAGGCTTGGTCTGGTCTCTGCTTCCAGAACAAAGGTGAAGGAAGCACTGTGTAACACAGAGCCACAAACAGTTGGTGCCCAATCCGTACTTGAGGATGGCCTGGGACAGGCACAGGGCTCAATTCTTTTTTTTTTTTTAATTTTTATTGAATGGTAACTATGTACATTAATGCACTTCTGGGGTACAGTGTGGGGTTTTCACACACAATCCAAAATACTTCCATCAAACTGGTCAACAGAGCCTTCATGTCATTTTCTCAGTTATTGTTTTAAAATGTTCACATTCTACTCTTAGAAAGATTCACTTGTACCCCTGTAAGATAAACCTCAGAAGTGATCCCTCCAATCCCCCTCTGCTCACCAATTCCCCCTTCCCTTCTCCCTCCCCCCTCCCCATATTCTTAGGCTATTTGGTTATAGCTTTCATATAAAAGGTATAAATTAGTTTAATAATAGGGGTGTGTACATTGAATACTTTTTCCTCCATTCTTGTGATACTTTGCTCAGAAGAACATCCATTGATGCATGAATGGATCAACAAACTGTGGTATATGTACACCATGGAATACTATGCAGCCATTAAGAAGGATGGAGACT
>CAUYQV010091897.1:0-10925 GCA_963574575.1 Galagoides demidoff
AATTATGAGAAAGACATGATGGCTATGTTAGCCAGTTGGATGAGAGTTTTCCAAACTGCATATGGAAGCAACACACTGTATCCTATGATAGAATTAATGTACACAATTATGATCTAATAAAAAAAAAGATTATAAAAAAAATAAGAAAACAAAAAACACAACTAAATTTGACAAAAGATATAACAGACATTTCACCATAGAAGGAATACAAATGCCTAATAGGCATGTGAAATAATACTCACCATCGTTAGCCATTAAGGAAACAAGAATAACTAACATAATTCTACACACCCACTAGAATGTCTATAATTGCATTTTTTTGAGACAGGGCCTCACTCTATCAGCTAGGATACAGTGCCCTGCAACAATCATAACTCACTGTAATGCTGGAATCCTGGGCTCAAGCCATCCTCCCACCTCAGTCTCTGATTAACTCGAACTAGAGGTATGCATCATTATGCCTAGTGAATTTTTTAAATTTTTTGTTTAGAGATAGAGTATTAAGAGTAACGAATATTACATCACAATATTTCTGTGAAAGATGTATTACAATCAACATAATTTTGTAGATAAGGAACAGTCCTACTAGAAAGTGGTGAAGCTTACTTTGGTTGTAGCATCATTTTCATTTTTTATTTTTGTGAAGAAACGCTGCTGCAATGAGATACTTTATTTTAAATTTTCATTTTTCCTTCTCATTTCCTTAGTGCTGGGAACATTGTGATGAATACTTAGTTTGGTAATGTCAACATATAGTGTGTATTGTTCTGCACTGTTCATGTCATTATATAATAAACAATGCCTGGGCCATCTAATTCAATAATAAAATAATCTAAACTCTACCATGCCCTAAAAGTACTATATCAAAACTCCTTTTTTCTCTCTTTTATTCTTTTTTTGACATAATGTGCATGTATTCATAATAATAAATAAATAAAATTCTATGATATAGCAAGTAATACAATTGGCACTCAATGCACTGTCAAGTTATAACAGTATGGCTATGCTTTGTAGAATGGCAAACAACAGTGCGAAGCAATGAGGCCACCACATTTTGGCTCTGTCACAGAGGTAATTTTGGCTCACTTAACTCTGTTGTAGTGGCAAAGCATCCACAAACAATACATAAATGAATAAATGTGGATGTACTCTAATAAAACTTTACTTATTGACACAGAAATTTGAATTACATATGATTTTCCTATGTTTCTAAATACTATTCTTCTTTTGATTTTTTTCAACCATGTAAAAATGTAAAAACCATTCTTAGATTACAGCCATATGAAAGCAGGCGGCAAGCTGGATTTGGCCCATAGGCAGTCCACCAATTTCCAACTCCTGCCACACACACATGAAGATTCTTAGGATAACTACAGGCACATCATGCAGTCTTCGGAAGGCTTTTTTATAATATGAGTGACATCTTCAACCATAGTATACTTAGAATGTTGTTGATGCTCATGATAACTTAGTCTTCTTCGGGCATACCAGAAAAGATGTACAACTAATTACCTAGATATTTCCACTTTAAGTTTTAATTGCAAAATAATTGTCATAATATAAAAGAGAAGGAAAACCCACTAACCCATTTTCTGAGAACATATATTTTAGTTAAGATTCAGAGTAACAAAAAGCATATATAAATGAGTATCAATATTTAAACATATATCTATAAATACACAACCACAACGATGTCAAGATTCCACATCCATATTTTTAAAATTGAAATATATATATGTTTTTCTTTTTTTAAAGAAGAATTAATAGATCAAAGAAAACTTATCTAGCTTCAAGATTAGAAGTATGAAAGTCTTTATTGCCAAGTGTGTCAATGTGTGTGGCTCCTATCTCACTATTAGAAGTAATTTAAATTATTTTTTCTGAGACAAAGTCTCAAGTTGTCACCCTGGATAGAATGCCATGGCATCGTAGCTCATAGCAACCTCCAACTCTTGAGCTCAAGCAATCCTCTTGCCTCAGTTTTTCTATTTTTAGTAAAGATGGAGTGTTGCTTTTTACTCAGGCTGGTCTTGAACACAAGAGCTCAAGCAATTCACCCGCCTCATCCCCTAGAGTGTCAAATTATTTTTCTAATTGAGACAGAGTCTCACTTTGTCACTGTTGGTAAAGTGCTGTGGAGTCATAGCTCACCACAACCTCGAACTCTTGAGCTCAAATGATCCTCTTGCCTCAGCCTCCCAATAGCCACCACAATGCCTGGCTATTTTTTTCTTTCTTTCTTTTTTTTTTTTTTTTTTTTGCTGGGGCTGGGTTTGATCCTGCCACCTCTGGCATAGGGGGCCAGTGCCCTACCTTTCTGAGCCACAGGCACTGTCCTAGCCTGGCTAGTTTTTAGACATGGGGTTTTGCTCTTACTCAGGATGGTCTCAAACAACTGAGCTCAGGCAATCCACCCTCCTCAGCCTCCCAGAGTGCTAGGATTACAGGTGTGAGCCAACAAACCTGGCCTAGAAGTAATTTAAAATTCCTAGCAGAATTCTAGTCAATGGCATTTGACTTCAATTTTCAAAGAGTAACTTACTTTAATGTGATGTACACCATTCACTTTTCCAATTTGTTGCTCAATTGTCCAAACACAGGAATTACAAGTCATCCCATCCACAGTGATGGTAACAGAATTCACACCCATACTTGGATCCATATTGATTTCTTCTTTACATTCCTGTTAGAAACAATAAGCTCATTAAAATTCAGCTATGGAAATAATTTTTCCTTCAATTTTCTCCCACGTCACCAGTTAAAAATGTGTTAGTAATAAAATATGATCAGTATCATTTTCTACTTGCCTAGGGAAAAGTTTTTGTCACCTTTGATGTGGTAAAGGAAAGTTGTTTCTATGGCTGTGCTAACAAAAATCTGGGGCTAGGCACAATGGCTCACAACTGTTAATCCTAGCACTCTAGAAGGCTGAGGTGGGTGGACTGGCTGAGCTCAGGAATATGAGCCCAGACCGAGCAAGAGTAAGACTCCATCTCTACTAAAAATAGAAAAATTAGGCAAGCACTATGGTAGACACCTATAGTCCCAGCTACTCAAGACGCTGAGGCAAGAAACACTAGAGCCCAAGAGTTTAAAGTTACTGTGAGCTATGACAGCATAGTACTCTATCACAGGTGGCAAAGTAAGACTATGTCTCAAAATAAATAATAAATAAATAAATACAAAAATCTGCAATACTTCAATAATAAAAGTAATTACCCTTCATAGAGGGCATTCCTGATTACTAAAATTCACCCCACACAATTTCATTGAATATTTGCAAGTAGATGTAATTAAGAAATAAGCAAAAGTAACAAACATCCTTACAACAGCTAACAAGATCCAGCCTGCTCCCATCAAGTTTACCTATCTGACCCCCACCTTTACCATTTGCCAACCCTCTCTCTATGCCAATAGTATTGGCCTCCTAGTTATTCATTTTGTTACCTCAGGGCATTGTGGTTAGCTATTCCCTTGGTTTAGAATTTTCTTCCTCCAGATATCTGCTAGTCTAAATTACTTGATTCCTTCAAACATTTGCTCAAATTTAACTTTCTTGATGACGCCTGTGTTGACCACCATATTTAAAATTACAATCATTTACATATATATACACATAATCCAATTTCCCTTATCTCTTTCTTTTTTTTTCCATTTTTTTTAAAACTCTTATAGCATAACTGTGTATATTAATGCAATCATGGAGTACAGTGTGCTATTTTCATACACATTTTGAAATACTCTTATGAAACTGGTTAACATAAACTTCATGTCATTTTTTTAGGTATTGAGTCAAGACAATCATACTCTGCTTTTAGAAAGATTCACTTGTACCCTTGTAAGATTAACCATAGAGGTGACCCCACCAATATCCCTCCCTCCCCTATCCATCCCCTTCACCTCCCCTATCCAACCCCCTTCCCATATTCTAAGGCTATAATTAGGTTATGACATTCCTATGAAAGCTATGAATTAGTCTCTAAACAGAGCTGTACACGTTGGATAATTTTTTTCCATTCTTGAGATACTTTGCTAAGAAGAACATTTTCCAATTCCATCCCTATAAACATGAAGGAGGTAAAGTCGCCATCTTTCTTTAGGGCTGCATAGTATTCCATGGCGTACATATACCACAGTTTGTTGATCCATTCGTGGGTCGATGGGCATTTGGGCTTCTTCCAGGACCTAGCAATTATGAATTGGGCTGCAATAAACATTCTGATACAAATATCTCTGTTGTAATTCGATTTTTGGTCCTCTGGATATATACCTAATAAAGGAATTGCAGGATCAAATGGTAGGTCTATTTTTAGTTCACTCAGTGTTCTCCAGATGTCTTTCCAAAAGGAATGAATTAATTTGCATTCCCACCAGCAGTGTAGAAGTGTTCCCTTTTCTCCACATCCACACCAACATCTCTGGTTTTGGGATTTTGTGATATGGGCTCTAATCTTACTCGGGTTAGGTGGTACCTCAAAATTGTTTTGATTTGCATTTCTCTGATGATTAAGGATGGAGAGCATTTTTTCATATATCTGTAGGCCATGCGTCTATCTTCTTTAGAGAAATTTCTATTCAAGTCCTTTGCCCACCCTGAGATGGGATCACTTTTTTTTTTTTGCTAATACATTTGAGTTGTCTCTGGATTCTGGTTATTAAACCTTTGTTGGAGACATAACCAGAAAATAGCTTCTCCTGTTCTGAGTGCTGTCTACCCGCTTTATTTACTATGTTCTTGGCTGTGCAGAAACTTTTAAGTTTGATCTGGTCCCAAAAGTGTATTTTTGACATTGCTTCAGTTGCCCAAGGGGTCCGCCTCATAAAATTTTCACCCAAGCCAATTTCTTCAAGTGTTTTCCCTACACTTCCTTCTAGTATTTTCATAGATTCAGTTTCATGTCTCAAGTTTAAATCCTAAATCAAGTGAGAGTCTATCTTAGTTAATGGTGAAAGGTGTGGGTCTAGTTTCAGTCTTCTACAGGATGCCATCCAGTTAGCCCAGCACCATTTGTTAAATAGGGAATCTTTTCCCCACTCAGTATTTTTAATTGGCTTGTCAAAGATCAGATAACGGTAGGTGGCTGGATTCATCTCTTGGCTCTCTATTCTGTTCCAGACATCTACCTTTCTGTTTTTGTGCCAGTACCATGCTGTTTTGATCACTGTGGATTTATAATATAGTCTGAGGTCTGGTAACATAATTCCTCCTATTTTGTTTTTGTTCTTGAGTAATGTCTTACTATTCGAGGTTTTTTCTGATTTCATATAAAATGAAGTATTATTTTTTCTAGGTCTTTAAAGTATGCCAGTGGAGATTTAATGGAGATTGCATTAAAATTACATATTGCGAAAGCAACAGTTAAAGGAAGAAGTGAGTGGGACCACTGGGCCTTATTCTGAAAGGACCTTGTGTTTTCGTCCATGGCGTTAGGTGACATTTATGGGCTTGAGAAGCTGTTGCTGCAATTGCCATGAGGGTCTTCATAAAAATCTCTTCCCAGGCCAATTTTGTCAAGAGTTTTCCCCACACTTTCCTCGAGGAATTTTACAATTTCGTGTTTTAAGATGAAGATTTTTGGGGGGGATTCTGGGAAGGTGGCCGACTGGTAGCAACGTTGGTCAAACACTCCTGAGCAAAGGAAGAAAAACTGATTGGGATCAGAAGCTATGAAGCCAAAGACTAGGAGCTGAGCACAGAAAGAAGTTCGGCAAGCTGTAAATCCAAGGAAGAGCATTTATGAACACAAAATGCAAGTATAAAGTGGGCCCCAGAACTGCTTGCTAGAGCCACACGCCTCCTGCGGATGGCGGGTGGTCGCAGAGGAGTCCCCTGCTCTGGGCAGCTACAGAACTACTTGGCAGAGTCTCCTGCGCCCCACGGCTGCAAAGGAGGAATCCTCAACTTTGGGCAGGCCCAGAACTCCTTGCTAGAGCCACACAACCCATGGGCAGCAGAGGCGATCCCAGCTCCAGGGCTCTGGGCGGGTCCAGAACGGCTTGCTAGAGCCACATGCCTCCCGCGGGTTATGGGTGGTCACAGGGGATTCCTCTGCTCCTGGCAGGCACAGAAACACTTGCTAGAGCCTTGCGCAACCCATGGGTGGCGGCGGAGGAGTACCACACTCTGGGATGGCCCAGAACTACTTGCTAGAGCCACACACCCCACAGGGGGCAGAGGAGATCACCACTCCAGGCCTCTGGGCAGGCCCAGAACTGCTTGCTAGAGCTACATGCCTCCTGTGGCCGGTAGGTGGTCGTAGAGGAGTCCCCTGCTCTGGGCAGCACAGAACTACTTCCTTGAGCATTGCACACCCCGCAGACGGTGGCAGAGGAGATCCCCACTCTAAGAGGGCCCAGAATGGCTTGCTAGAGCCACGTACCCCACGGGCGGGAGAGGAGATCCCTGCTCCGGGTCTCCAGGTGGGCCCACAACTGCTTACTAGAACTACACACCTCCCGCGGGTGGTGGGTTGTTGCAGACGAGTCCCCAGCTCTGGGCAGCCACAGAACCACTTGCTAGAGGCTCACAGGTGCCACAAGCTGTGTCGGAGGAGTCCCCACCGTTGGGCGGGCCAAGAACTGCTTGCTAGAGACACGCACCCCACAGGCAGCAGAAGAAACCCCTTCTCCAGGGCTCTGGACAGGTCGAGAAATGCTTGCTAGAACCACACGCCTCCTGCAGGTGGTGGGTGGTCGCAGAGGAGTCCCCTGCTACTGGCAGGCACAGAACTACTTGCTGACCCCCACGGGTGGTGGCGGAGGAGTCCACCCACTCAGAGAGGGCCCAGAACTGTTTGCTAGAGCTGCGCACCCCCCAGGGGCAGAGGAGATCCCTGCTCCAGGCCTCTTGGCAGGCCCAGAAATACTTGCTAGAGCTGCACACCTCCTGCAGGTGGCAGGTGGTCGTAGAGGAGTCCCTTGCTCTGGGAAGCCACAGAATTACTTACTAGAGGCTTGCGCACCCCACGGGAGGAGATGAAGGAGGCCCCAACTTTGGGCAGGCCCAGAACTGCCTGCTAGAGCCGCACACCCTACAGGAGGCAGAGGAGATCCGTGCTCCAGGGCATTAGGTGGAACCCAAACTGCTTTCTAGAGCTGCATGTGCCCTGCGGACAGGGGGTAGCCAGAGAGGAGTCCCCTGCCTCAGGCAGGCACAGAACTACTTGCTAGAGCCACGGGCGCCCCACAGGGAGTGGCAGAGGAGTTCCCAACCTGGGGCGGACCCAGAAAGCTTGCTAGAGTCGCATGCCTCAAGGGAGGCAGAGGAGATCCCCGCCCCAGCCTCCTGCTTTGGGCAGGCACAGAAATCCTTGCTAGTGTGACAGGCGTCCCGCAGGCAGTGGTGGAGGAGTCCGCTGTTCTAGGCAGACCCAAAACAGCTTCTTAGAGAAACCCACATCCCACCAAGGCCAGTGGAGGAGCTCCCCCCTCCAGGCACCCATGCTGGGTGGGTCCAGAACTGCTTGCTAGAACCATGCGCACCCTACAAGTGGTGGTGGAGGAGTCTACCGCTCTGGGCGTGCCCAGAACTCTTTACTAGAGCCACATGGGTACCATGGGTGGAAGTGGAGGAGTTCCCGTTTCCAGGCTCCCACACTGGGAGGACACACATCAGTTTGCTACTGTCGTACATGGCTAGGAGGCGATGGTGAATGACTCCTCCGCTCTTCCCCCAGTTTCTCTGGTGGGGCTGAACTAGGACTGATCTGGTCGCTTGCGTGCCCTGCGCTACCCCTGTCATTCCCCCACCCCCTGGCTGCTCCAGGTGGGCTGAACTAGGATTAATCTAGCCGCTACAGTTCCCCTGTTCCACCGGTTACCCAAGTGGGACCGAACTAGGATTGATCCAGCTGGTGCCGGTCTCCTGCCCCCCAGTCACCCCGGCAAGCCGAAGGAGGTCTAATCCAGCTATGCACACTCCCATGCAGCTGCTGCCGTTCCACTGCGCCCCGGTTGCCCCAGCAACCGAAAACTGAGACAAGACAAGAGACACGCTCTGCCTGTCTCTTTGGGCAACCAGAAGAAACCACCAACTGAACAGTTCTGATAAGGCCTCCAAACGAGCTAAACAAAGCATGGGGTAGAATCAGCGGAAAAACTCTGACAACTTGAATAATCACAGTAGATCAACTCCCCCAAGGAAAAATGGGGTAGATGCAATTGAAGATACCATCCATAAACAGATGGCTGAGATGTCAGAAATCGAGTTCAGAATGTGGATAGCAAATAAGATTAACAGAATGGAAGACAGGAAGTAATCAGAAGTTCAAGAAATTGTTCAAAAGATATCTCAAGAAATTATTCGAAAGATATCCCTAGAAGTTACTCAAAACTTGTCTCACGAATTCAACGATTTCAAAGATAAACAGATCAAAGATTTTGAAACACTGAGACAAGGGGTTGCAGCCCTCAAAGATCTGAAAGACACGATGGAATCCCTCCATAAGAGTGGAACAGGCAGAAGAAAGGACCTCTGATTTTGAAGTCAAAGCTTTTGAAGAAGCCCAAGAGCACAAAGATCAAAGGAAATGGAGAGCAAAAAAAGATTTCACTCTCAGAGAACTCTCAGATATTCGAAGTAAACTAATATTCGCCTTATAGGAATCCCTGAAGATGATGACATTGTTTCATAAAACACAGAGGTTCTACTTCATGAAATTATTAAAGAGAACTTTCCAGACATGCCAAGAGATTCTGAAATTCAGATAGCAAATAGTTTCAGAACCCCAGCACGACTCAACCAAAACAAGACATCCCCCAGACACATCATAATTAACTTCACCAAAGTTAAGATGAAAGAAAATTCTAAAAGCAGTCAGATGTAAGAAAAACGTAACCTACAATGGGAAGAGTATTAGGATAACTGCAGATCTCTTGGCTGAAACCTTTCAGGCTAGAAGAGGATGGTCATCAATTGTTAATCTCCTAAAACAAAATAACTTTCAACCCAGGATCCTGTATCCAGTTAAACAGAGTTTCATCTATGATAGAGAAATTAAATACTTTAATGACATTCACATATTAAAGAAATGCACCATAACTAAACCAGCTCTCCAAGAAACACTCAAACCCATCCTCCATAATGACCAGTGCAATCCTCCACTAAAAAAGTAAATCCACTCAGAAACTTTTGATCAAATTCCAACTTCCACAATGGGAAAAGGATTAAAAATGTCTACTGGACTTTCGAGGAAATTGAAGCCCAAAATGTTAACAGGCTTCTCAATAACTTCTATCAATGTGAATGGCTTAAATTGTCCCCTAAAGAGGCAAAGATTGGCTGATTGGATACTGAAACTCAGACCACACAATTCTTGTATACAAGAATCTCATCTTACCTTAAAAGAAAATTATAGACTCAGGATGAAGGAATAGTCATCTATATTCCAGGGTAATGAAAAGCAGAAAAAAAGTAGGTGTTGTAATTTTATTCACAGATACAATAGGTTTGAAACCAACAAAAGTACCAAACATAAAGATGGAGACATTATATTTGTTAAGGGCAATACTCAATATGATAAGATCTCAATTATCAATATCTATGCACCCAACCAGAATGCACCTCAGTTTATAAAATAGACTCTAACTGGCATGAGCAACTTGATCTCTCCCAGCTCCATAATAGTCAGAGATTTCAACACTACGTTGGCAGTGTTGGATAGATCCTGCGAAAAGAAACTTAGCAAAGAAATTTTAGATTTAAATTTAATTGTTCAACTTTTGGAAATAACAAACATCTACAGAACTTTTGATCCTAACAAAACTGAATACACATTTTTCAGATCACTCCATGTAACATACTCCAAAATTGATCACATCTTAGGTTATAAGTCTAACCTCAGTAAATTTAAAAGAATAAAAATTATTCCACTCATCTTCTCAGACCATCATGGAATAAAAGGTAAACTCAGTAACAACAGGAATTTGAAGTCTCGTACAGAAACATGGAAGCTAAATAACCTTATGCTGAATGATAGATGGGTCAAAGATGAGATCAGGAAGGAAACTACCAAATTTTTAGAAAAAAATGATAATGAAGATACGAGTTATCAGAAACTCTGGGATGCCACAAAGGCAGTCCTAAGAGGGAAATTTATAGCATTACAAGCCTTCCTCAAGAGAACAGAAAGACGGGTAGTTAACAACGTAATGGGACATCTTAAGCAACTAGAAAAAGAAGAACATTCCAGTCCCAAATCCAGCAGAAGAAAAAAAAAAAAACAACAAAACGTACAACAGAATTAAATAAAATGGAAAACAAAAGGATTATAGAACAGATCAACAAATCAAAAAGTAGGTTTTTTGAAAAGGTCAATAAAATAGATAAACCTTTGGACAGCCTAAGCAAGAAAAAAAGAGTAAAATCTCTAATCTTATAAATCAGAAATGGTAAAGATGAAATAACAACAGACCCCTTAGAAATTCAAAAAATCCTTAATGAATATTACTAGAAATTTTATTCCCAGAAATATGACACTCTGAAGAAAATCAACCAATAGTTTTAAACATGCCACCTCCCCAAGTTCAGGCAGAATGAAGTGGAAATGTTGAACAGACCTATATTAAGCTCTGAAATAGCATCAACTATACAAAAGCTCCCTAAAAAGAAATTCACAAGACCAGATGTCTTCACGTGAGAATTATACCCAAACTTTAAAGAGGAACTAGTACCTATACTACTCAACCTTTTCCAAAATATAGAAAAAGATGGAATACTACCAAACACATTCTATGAAGCTAACATCACCTTGGTTCCCAAACCAGAAAAAGACCCAACAAGAAACGAAAATTATAGACCAATATCACTAATGAATATTGATGCAAAAATATTCAACAAGATTCGAACCAGCAGAATCCAGCAACACATCAAGCAAATCATACACGACAACCAAGTGGGTTTTATCCCAGGATCTCAAGGATGGTTC
>CAUYQV010091900.1:0-21835 GCA_963574575.1 Galagoides demidoff
ATCTGGTCCTGGGCTTTTCTTTTTAGGGAGATTTTGTATAGTTGATGCTATTTTGGAACTTGATATAGGTCTGTTCAACATTTCCACTGCATTCTGGCTAAGTCTTGGGAGATGATGTGCTTTCAAGTATTGGTCAATTTCCTTCAGATTGTCATATTTCTGGGAATAAATTTTCTTGTATTCATTAAGATTTTTTGAATTTCTAAAGGGTCTGTTGTTATTTCATCTTTACTGTTTCTGATTGATGAGATTAGAGACTTATCGATTTTGTTGATTCTTTCAAAAAAACAACTTTTTGATTTGTTGATTTGTCCTATAATCCTTTTGTTTTCAATGTCATTCAATTCTGCTCTAATTTTGGTTATTTGTGTTCTTCTGCTGGATTTGGGATTGGAATGTTCTTTCTTTTCCATCTGCTTGAGATGTCCCATTAAGTTGTTAACTTCCTCTCTTTCCGTTCTCTTGAGGAAGGCTTGCAATGCTATAAATTTCTCTCTTAAGACTACCTTTGTGGTATCCCAGAGGTTCTGATAACTCGTATTTTCATTATCATTTTGTTGTAAAAATTTGGTAATTTCTTTCTTGATCTTATATCTGACCCATCTATAATTCAGCATAAGGTTATTTAGCTTCCATATTTTTCTATGAGTCTGCAGATTCCTGTTGTTGCTGAGTTCAACTTTTATTCCATGATGGTCCAAGAAGATGCATGGAATAATTTCTATTCCTTTAAATTTGCTGAGGTTAGATTTGTGGCCTAAGATGTGGTCAATTCTGGAGTATGTCCCATGTACTTATGAGAAAAATGTGTATGCAGTTTTGTTAGGATGAAATGTTCTATAGATGTCTGATAAGTCCAGAAGTTGAATAGTTAAATTTAAATCTAGGATTTCTTTGCTCAGCTTCTTTTTGGAGGATCTATCCAACATTGCCAAAGGAGTGTTAATATCTCCGACTATGATGGAGCTGGGGGAGATGAAGTTGCTCATGCCAGTTAGAGTCTGTTTTATAAATTGAGGTGCATTCTGGTTGGGTGCATAGATATTGATAATTGAAATCTCATCATATTGAGTATTGCCCTTAACAAATATAAAGTGGCCATCTTTATCTTTGATCACTTTTGTTGGTTTAAAACCTATTGTATCAGCAAATAAAATTGCAACCCCTGCTTTTTTCTGCTTTCCATTAGCCTGGAATATCGATAACCATCCCTTCACCCCGAGTCTATATTTGTCTTTTAAGGTAAGATGAAATTCTTGTATACAAAAATGTCTGGTCTAAGTTTCTGTATACAATCAGCCAATCTGTGCCTTTTTAGGGGACAATTTAAGCCATTCTCATTGATTGAAATTATTGATAAGCCTGATAAAATGTTAGGTATCGAATTGTTTGAAGTCCAGTGGACATTTTTAATCCTTTCGCCACTATAGAAGTTGGAGTTTGATCAATAGTTTCTGAGTTAGTTTACTTTTGTGGTGGAGGTTTGCACTGGTCATTATGGAGAATAAGTCTGAGAATATCCTGGAGAGCTGGTTTAGTTATGGCAAATTTCAACACATAGATGTCATTTAAGTATTTAATTTCTCCATCATAAATGGAACTCAGTTTAGGTGGATACAGGATCTTAGGCTGAAAGTTATTTTGTTTTAAGAGATTAAATGTTGATGACCACCCTCTTCTTGCCTGAAAGGTTTTGGCAGAGAGATCTGCAGTTATTCTAATATTTTTCCCTTTGTAGGTTACGGTTTTCTTCCATCTCACTGCTTTCAAGATTTTCTCTTTTATATTCATTTTAGTAAAGTTAATTATGATGTGTCTGGGGGATGTCTTATTTGGGTTGAGTCGTGCTGGGGTTCTGAAGCTGTCCGCAATCTGAATTTCAGGATCTCTTGACATATGTGGAAAGTTCTCTTCCATAATTTCATAAAGAAGAGCCTCTGTGTTTTGCGAAGCAACTTCTTCGCCTTCAGGGATTCCTATGAGGCGAATATTAGTTTTCTTTGAATTATTCCAGAGCTCTCTGAGAGAATGATCCATTTTTGCTTTCCATTTCTGATTCTCTTTGGACGTTTGGACATATTCAGAAGCTTTGTGTTCTACGTCTGAGATCCTTTCTTCTGCCTCCTGCAGTCTGTTACCATGAGATTCTACCATATTTTTCAGATCTTTGATGGCTGCAATCTCTTGTCTTAACGTTTCAAAATCTTTGGTGGTTTTGTCTTTGAATTCATTGAATTCTTTTTTTTTTTTCTTGAGACAGCCTCAAGCTGTCCCCCTGGGTAGAGTGCTATAACATCAAAGCTCACAGCAACCTCCAACTCCTGGGCTCAAGCGAGTCTCCTGCCTCAGCCTCCCAAGTTGCTGGGACCACAGGCGCCCGCCACAATGCCTGGCTATTTTTTGGTTGCAGCCATCATTGTTGTTTGGCAGGCCCGGGCCTGATTTGAATCCGCCCCCTTAGGTGTATGTGGCTGGCGCCTTAGCCACTTGAGCCATAGGCATCAAATCGAATTCGTTGAATTCTTGAGTGAACTTTTGGAATGCTCCTTCAATTTCTACTTCTATCTTTGCCTCTATTCGGTTTATCTTATTTGCAAGCCAAATTCTAAGTTTTATTTCTGACATCTCAGCCATTTGTTTATAAAGGCGATGTTCAGTTTCATCCGCCAGATCCTTTCTTGGATGGGTTGACCTACTCTGGTTATTCGTATTACCACCCACATCCTTTCTTGGGGTGGTTGATCTGCTCTGGTTATTTATATTACCAGAGATTTTCCACTGATTCCGCCCCATGATTATTTTACCCTGTTTAACTTTTCCCCTTGAAGTTTGTCAAGGACCCATATGGTGTTACGGCCTAAGAGACTGGGGACCTGTTTGGTGTTGTGGGGCTAAGTGGCTCTGTCTTATTTTCAGCTGGTCTGTGTCCTACCCTAGTGATTCAGTTACTCTGGGTTGAAGTCTCTGCTCTGGAGAAATAGTAGCAATTAGGTTGCGCTGCCCCCCACAAACAACAATTGGTCAAGGAAAATCAAACCTTCCCTCAACCATACACCCAGGGTGCCCCTTTGAATATTCCCCGGGTGTTCTGCCAAGTTTAAGGGGTTCAAATCAGTTGTCCCAGTCAGCACCATTTTCAGGTGGAAGAGTTCAGATGTCTCAGGCAGCTAGATAAGAGGGGTCTGCTTGCAGCTCAGATATAACTTGCTCCAGTGCTCCGTGAGGGCAAAGGGACCCACCTGGAAAATGGGTTAGTCTGGGAAGGTTAATACCTCCTTCCCCACCTTGTACCCAGTCACTGGTAATCCCCCAGGTCTGTGACCATATTCACTCCAGTAGGCAACTGCTCCCGGGGTTTATGACGGGCAAAATCAGCCAGAAATCGGAGTTTGGTGGGGGTATCTTGCGTGTTCAAATTAGGCTTCTGTCCGGCTAGATTCCTATGCAAGTCAGAGGCTGCATTCAGCTCTGGGCAGCAGACAAATAGCAGTTTATACTCAGGTGTCAATTCCAGCCTTTGCCTGCCCACTGCCTTTGTCTCACCTGTATCACCCTGAAGGTTGATGCTAATAGTCTCTTTACTTATGAAAGTTATCAGCATTTTGCCTGTGGCTGCCATCCAGAACCTCTGGTTGCCCAGAGAGACGTGGCTGGAATGGCATCATTTTGCAGCTCAGGATGCCGCTGTTGGTGTATGGCTTCCTCCAAGCCAATTTTCTTCTCATGCCTGTGCCACAGTCAGCACAGAGCAGCACCAGCCCTTTCTTCCTCCACTTCTCTCGAGATGCCCAAGAATCTGGACTCCATAGGTAACAAACCTCCAGACCTTGGAGTGGGTGCGTGGGGACTCCTCGGAGTTTAATATTGCAGGTGGGGAATATATACAGTGTTATACAGTTTTACAGTTTTATGCCTGGGAGGAGGGTGCTGTGGCACGCCAGTAGGGGTAGGAGGTCCAGTTTTTAGGGAGTCTCTCCCTTGGGATAGAGTGGGAAGAAGTTTGATTTCTGCTCACTTGTTTGCATGGAGTAAACTGCAAACCCTTCTTGTGGGGGAGGGGACACCCATCCGCTTAGTGGTGGATTTTGTACCTTTTGATTGTATTTTTAGGGTCGCATCTCGCCTCAGGAAGTTTGAAGTGAGCTCTTCAATCTTTTCTCTTGGCTCCACTCCAAACCATCAGCTCCCTTGCTAAACTTCTGTCCTTTAAGTCTCCTTCTGGATGGGAGCTTTTGTAAAAAGCTGGCTGCAGTCCCAAATTTGTGTTGTTTTAAGCTATAGACTTCGTGATAATTTATTACAGCAGCAATAGGAAACTAATACAGATTTCTGAGAAGATCTAAAGCCATATTTCAGGAACAGGAAACTTAATGTGTGTATTGATGAACTGTTGTATTCAAACATCTAATAATCTTTTTTTATGCAAATATGCTTCTATTTCTCTACTGTTTCTCAGTGACCTACTTTTGGGTTATCTAGGTCCTAGTCAATAAAAGTAGTCTATATAAGAAGTGGCCCAATAAGGTGAAGCTTACAGGAGGGTAATTTTGTTCAGTATAAGGAAGAATTTTCTGTGAAGGCCATTCAAAGAGAGAGTGGGTTGTATTTGAAAGTTTGTGTGGCAGGATCTAGATGCTGAAATACTAAAGATAGTATTCATGCATTGCTTGAGGTATTGGACTAGGACATATTTTATGGTTCTTAAATCCTAAAAACCTGAAGGGATGTGAGGAAAAAGTATTACTAAGGACTCAGGGGTTCTCTTGTCTACAGCCATACAAATTATGCCTATACAAAGTCTCCAGCTAAAGTAACCAATGGAATCCAGCTCATAGTTCATGTTGGAAGGCTTACATTCTACCTATAGAGCTTCTGTGCCCTGATGTAGAAGCAACCTTTGGCTAATTCATATAAAGATATTATCTACTTGATAAGGAAGACCTGTATTCAACCAAAGAAGGCACTTTTATTCCTAATTTTCACAGAGGTGTTGAATGGGCTAGCACAAACCCAGCACTTCTAAATGGTGCTATTGGAAAATTCTCCCACTTGGTATATTCTAAAAGCATATCTCGTTGGGAAGAGAAGCTAATAAATGGACCAACTAATCAATCAGTCTCTGTATTTCAGCACTAAATAAACACTATGTCTTTTGGGAGTTCATAGTACAAGTTAGTAGCAAATGGAGAAAGCAAAAATCTAAGTATTGGAGATTTTGAGGAGAGAGTGTGTCCACTCGAGATGTTCACAGAGAAGGCAGAACATCTCCATCTGATTTGTAAGTCTGGTCATCTACCTAAATATGTAAGTATAAATGATAGCAGTGTCCTCAAAGGCACCGGAGATATACATGGGCACCTAGTTGAAGCAGTTTTGTAACTGGATGAAAAGGGCCTGACCACCTGTCACTGTCCAGCCAATATGCAGAGACACGGTTTTAGGTCCAGAAAAGCTTTATTTTCAGAAGGCCAGCAATTCTGTAGAACAGTGAGAATAGCCTCTCAATTCTGTTCTGTCTCAGTTACAATTCTAATAACTTTTATAACGAAATATAAAAGTTATAATGAAATATAAAATATAAAAGTTTTGTAGGAAACCACTCTACAAAATTTTAACTTTATCTCATAGGAAGTAGCATCAAAGTAGTCTCCATTCTAACAATGCAAAATGTTTAAACAACAGAAAGGTGATTTTTACTTTAACAGAATATCTAAGAGAATCATCAGAGAAAACATCATATCATCAAGGTAACATTTACTCTGCCAGTATCACAATACCTATTGTCTATGTGTGACTACTTCCTCAGAGTCTCCTGAGGCAAACAAACATCCTTATAATCATGGAGAAACCTTAATTAGATAATCATGGAGGGTGTGCAGAGAAGGCTGAGCAAAGTAGGTCAGCTGTATTGCTTCCGCTTAGCTTTTCAGACTCCATCTTACAGACAACTTTTCTGGCTTCAGTTTCTGCATTCCTAGCTGAGTCTCAACTGGCCAAGACTGTCCTTGATGCTGCGGATAGTCCAGGTTGCTCGCTATATCTGGAGGTGGCTATGGAGCTGGACAACATGAAAATTTCTGCCCTGTTTGTGTGTTCCCCCAGATGTCCTTTGAGATGAATCACGAGACCCTGTACTTGGCAGTGAAACTGGTGGATCATTACCTAATGGAAGTAGACTGCAAGAAGGATAACTTACAACTCCTTGGTTCCACAGCTTTTCTGATTGCAGCAAAATTTCAGGTGAGCCTGACTTCCTATGGCCTGGAGAGAACTAATCAGATTTCTACCTAAACCAGTGAATGGGTATGCACAACTATGTGTTGCATTACAATGTTTTGGTCAATAATGGACTGCTTATAAGACCATGGTCTCATAAGATTATAATGGAGCTGAAATATTTCTATGCCTAGTAACATTTTAGCCATTGTAACATTGTAGCACAGTGCATTACTAATGTGTTTATGGTGATGCCTGTGTAAAGCAACCTGTACTGCTAGTCATATAAAGGTATAGCACACACAATTATGTGCAGTACATAATAATCGATAATAAATGACTGTTTCTGGTTTTTGTATTTACTGTGCTATACTTTTATCCTTATTTTAGAGTGTATTCCTTCTATTTATAAAAAAAGTTAACTGTAAAGCAGCCTCAGGCAAGTCCTGCAGGAGGTGTTCTAGGAGATGACGTTGTTGTCATAGATGGCAGCTCCATCTGTGTTACTGCCCTTGACGTCTTTCCAGTGGGACAGGATGTGGAGGTGGAAGACAGTGATATTGATGATCTGACTCTGTGTAGGCCTACGTTAATGTGTGTGTTTCTGTCTTAGTTTTTTTTTTTTTATTTGTGAAATGGTAACATTTAGTTTTTAAAAAGATTTTTTTATTAAATCATAGCTGTGTACATTAATGCAATCATGGGGTACAGTGTGGTGTTTTCATATACATTTTGAAATACTCTTTATCAAACTGGTTAATGTAGCCTTCATGCCATTTTCTTAGTTATTGAGTGTGTCTTAGTTTTTAACAAAGAAGTTTAAAAAGTAAAAAATAGAAAAAACAATTTTATAATAGGGATTTAAGGGAAAAAAATAATGTCCAGCTGTATAATGTGTTTGTGTTTTAAAATATTGTTATAGGAGTCAAAAAATTAAAGTTTATAATATAAAAAGGTTATAGTAAGCTAAGATTATTATTGAAGAAAGAAAATTAAAAAAAGAAGTTACTGTAGTCTAAGTGTAGAGTGTTTATTAAGTGTACAGTAGTGTACAGTAATGTTCTGGGCCTTCACATTCAGTCACCATTCACTTGACTCACCCAGAGCAACTGTCAGTTCTGCAAGCTCCATTCACAATAAATACCTTATACTAGTGTACCATTTTTTATCTCGTACACTGTACTTTCCTATATTTAGCTATATTTAGATAAAAAAAATACTTAGCATTGTGCTACAATTACCTATGGTATTCAGTATAGTAACATGCTATACAGGTTTGTAGCCTAGGTGTGTAGTAGGCTAGATCCTCTAGGTTTGTGTGAATACACTCTGATGATCACATAGGGATGAAAATGACACATTTCTCAGAAGGTATCGTCATTAAGTGATACATGACTGTGTATCCATTTATATATACATGTACACACATATACATATGTATATCTTCATGTATACAATTGCATACATACATGTGAATGATTTTTTCCTACCAAATTTTATGTCTTTCTTTCTAGAGTAAAGAAGCTGGTGTTAGTTGGCAATATTAGTGCATTTGCTTTCTGGCATCAGCAAGGATTTTCCATTTCTTCTTTGAAGGTGTGTTAGGTGGGCATGTGCCTAATTAAATGAGTAGTTCTATTTAAAGCTTCATTCTGGTCCATGATTCTCTGCCCCCTACCCTTTTCTTGTTAAAACAATTCCATTTCCATCTGGTGGAGCCTTGATCTGTATATACTACATTTAACAAAGTATTTCTAATCTAGGGCTATAGAGACATTTAGGAGAAAATAGCTTGGTGTAGATGGTAGTGAGTCTAAATGAGCAAGGAGGAGCAAGAAATGGGTGAGAAAGGAGGCCATGGAGAAAATAGAGGAGAGAGAGAAAGAGATGGTCCAGATGAAATAGTAATTTTGGAAGTAGCAGTATAAAAGCAAGTAGCTAGCTTTTTCTTCATGACTGTAATCCATCTTGGTAACCTCTCTGATTCTTTCTCTCTTCCCAGGTGCTAACGTATCTTGTTCAACTCTTATTTTTCCTTCAGCTGTGCTAGTTACATAAAACCTTAGGGTATGGGAGCAGAGGTAGCAACTTTTGCAAAGGAATTCAAAGAGCTTTAGAACTATGGTTGCCATGGCTTTATTTCTGTGTTGGCTCCTTCCCTTCCTCCGTTCTCCCCCCACAGGTTCCCAGCTGCTCCACCTGCTCACTCTGACCCTCTTTCTCCTACGTCCTTTCCTCTATTCCTCCTTCCCTCTTTTCCTCCCTCTCTCCTTCCCTTCCTCAGATTTCTTGCCTTCTTTATATTCTTCCTTCCCCTCCTATCCTCCCTTTCCTATTTGTTTGCAACCCCCTTACTCCCCTTCCTCACCTCACCCACTCCTTCACTGCTGTTCCACTCTGGATGGGCCTTCCCTCCATTGCTTCTTCGTCCCTCATTGGCCTGATTACTTTAACCTCCTTCCAAGCTTCTTTCCTTGCTTGATAGTTCCCTAGCTCCCTCCTTTCCTCCTTCCCTCTTCCCTTCTTCCTTTCCCTTCCTCTCTCATCTATGGTCCTTCCTTCCTTCCTCCCGTCCTCCCTCCCTCCCTCCCTCCCTCCCTCCCTCTCTCTCTCTCTCCCTCCCTCCCTCCCTTCCTACCTTCCTTCCTTCCCTCCCTCTCTCCATCCCTGTGCATCCTCCCTCCCTCCCCCTCTTCTGCCCTCTCACCCTACATGATCCCTCACTCCATGGATTCCTTTCTCCCAATTTGCCTACTCCTTCATTTCCTCCATGGCTGACTGGCATCCTCCCTCCCTAGCTTGTTTACTCTCTAACTCCTTTCTCTCCCTTGCTCTACCCTTAGCTCAGTCTTCTTCTTTCTTTCCTGCTAGCTCCCTAACTTGCTCCATTTCTTCCTCCCTAGCCTGTGGGACCCCTCTCACCCTCCACCTTCTGTTCTCACCAACCCTTCCTCCCTCCTTCCCTATCTCCTTCCTAAGGTTTCTCTCTGAATAGATACCCCCTCCTGTATCTCTATTCCTCCTTCCCTGGCCCTTATTCTTTCTAGTCTGCTGACCTTCCTCTGTCACCTGATCTTTCCATTTCTACCTCCCTTAATCTCTTTCTTTCTCTCTCCTTTCTTTTTTCCATGGCCTCCTTTCTCACCATTTCTTGCTCCGCCTTCATGACTCCTTGCCACCTCACCTCTTCCCTTGTTCCCTCTTTCACCTGCTCTATCCCTTCCTTTCTCACTTCCCTGTATGGCTCTCCTTATGACTCAAAGACATATCCTGTGCCTTAGCCACAGGAGTGTTAAAGAACGCAGTTGATAGTTTCTGGCCAAGTGAAAGGAGAAGGAAAGTTGGAAGAATAGAGGGAAAGGGAAGGAGGGAAGGACGTATCTTAGCAAATCTTAGGACTTCAAGCACCCTGTCTCTGTTGGCCAGGATAGAGGGCCATTGTCAGTCCTATGGAACAGGGGTAGAGAAGGGGTGTCTTCTCACAGACTTTTATAAGGGGAAATGGGAGGATAGAATGAAGAGAGAAGGGAGGGAGCCACTGGGGAGCAGAGCAGTAGA
The DNA here is from genome assembly GCA_963574575.1 of Galagoides demidoff. NCBI lineage: Eukaryota > Metazoa > Chordata > Mammalia > Primates > Galagidae > Galagoides > Galagoides demidoff. Next base: position 9,775 of record CAUYQV010091900.1, read on the forward strand.
AGGGAGTGGTTCTTTTCCTGGTGTTATTACTAGTTTGCTGTGTGAATCCAAACATAACACTTCTCTGTAGGCCTCACTTTTCTTATCTGTAAAACCAGAGGGTTTGGTCCAGTCTATGATCTGAAAATGGAGAGAGAAAAGGAAGGGGAAGAAGGCTGGGGTGGATAGTGAGCTGCAGATAGGGAACAGACTTAGGGGTTTTCTTGCCTCTTCCTCATCTCCCTAAAACCAAGGTTTAACTTCCAGAAAGCAGGGTATCAGAAGGTGCTCCAAGGACAGTGGTTCTTCCCACCTGTGGCCCAGCCTGGCTCTTCTCTGTCTTTCCCCCATGCACATTTGCACATTCTCTGCTTAGGTTCCCTCTGTGTCTGTCTGCCTCAACCTCCTTTCTCTCACTACCTGATACCAGTATTGTCCTCCTCAACATCTTTACTCATTCCTTAGACTAGAACACAAATTACCAGCTCATTTTCTATCTCTAACACCTTTTTCTGTGATCTCCTTCACTCCCTCTTCCCAAAGCAAGACTTAGACTTCCCAGAGGGAAGATTGCTCCTCTCAGGCCCAGTGCCCTGTAGCTTCTGCGACTGTATGAATCCACTCCAAGAGGGTCCTCTCTCTGGTTGTGGTACATTTTTGGGACAGGCCACGCACGCCTCTGCATTCTTCAGTTTTGTTTTTCTGATAAGCCAATCAGATCAACTAGCAGCTGGCTCTTAGATGTACCCTGATGGCTTATGTCAGGAAATCTGATTGCCTCTTAGCCTTCACCCTTCTCCCTATTTTTCACCTCTAAGCAGAGAAAAGAAGGTTGTTTGGTTATTGACTGCATCTCTCCTGTCTGCCCATAGGAGACCTACCTACCTTGTGTGGATGACTTCCTGTACATTTGTGATGATATGTATAAACGAGATGAGATGCTTGCCATGGAAAAAATCATCCTGAAAACCCTCAAATTTGAAATCAACATTCCTGTTGCCTATCATTTTCTGCGAATATATGCTAGGGTAAGAGGGAGGAGGCACATCTTCATTCTCCCACTGCTGAGTTAGTTTCCTGTATACCCAGAGTGGCTACCTAAGTGATAGGAAAGGGGCAACTCAGGGCAGGGGCGTTTTCTCCTTCCATCCAACCTCCTAGGTTAAAGGTTGGAAATCTTTATGAAGTAGCAGGGGTTGGGGGGGGGCAAGTTGCAAATTTCCATGGTATGCCTATAAGGTTTTGAGGTGCGGGCAGAGTAGCAGAGGGGGAAAAGGGTTCTCTGATCAGAAAGGGGCACATGGAAAGTTTTAGGGGGGGGTTGCTGAGAATGTTCTCTTTCTTTGCTTGAGTATTGGTTACAAGGGAGGTCATTTTATAGTTATTCATTATATTCCACAAGTGTGTTATGTACTTTTCTCTTTGTGTGTGTTGTAGATTATATATATATATATATATAATGTGTATATACATATACATGTATATATATACACACACACACACACACACATATATATATTTTAAGTTTACATGGGAAAAGGGAAAGGGTTGTTTTAGAGTATAGAACCAGTTGCAAAGTCACAGTTGGAAAACTTGGGCTTTTCAAAGGTTGATTCATACAGAAAGGAGAGGTGTGAAGGTATAATAAATACACTTTATAATTTGATTAAAAACCCTAAAGATGACAAATCTGACTGCCTGTTTCAGAATCCCCCCCCCAAAGTGCTTTTACAGATGGGGGATTAAGGGTGAATCATAGTAGGAAGAGACAGATACATTACTCAAGCACAGAACCATTGGCTTTTGTTGAGATAACTGGAGAGGGAGTCTTCTGCTTGGTGCCAGTTTTCTGAATTGCTTTCTGAGCCAGTCTTCTTGCTGCTTTTAGTGTGTTCATGCCAGCATGAAGACGCTGACCTTGTCCCGTTTCATCTGCGAATTGACCCTGCAGGAATATGACTATATCCAGGAGAGGGCTTCCAAACTAGCTGCTGGCTCCTTCCTCCTGGCCCTCTACATGAAGAAGCTTGGACATTGGGTAAACACTGGCATGGGAAGGATAGAGATTTAAAAGCATAGGGTGGTCTCAGGGAAAGGTATAATTCAGGCTATGGGATGTTCTCAAGGACAAAACTGCCATGTGCTCACAATTATGAATTTTTTAACACCTGGACAATTTAAAGGCAAGGGTTTCTACATCAATGGTTTTTTTTTTTTTTTTTTTTGAGACAGAGCCTCAAGCTATCCCCCTGGGTAGAGTGCCATGTCATCAAAGCTCACAGCAACCTCCAACTCCTGGGCTCAAGCGAGTCTCCTGCCTCAGCCTCCCGAAGTAGCTGGGACCACAGGTGCCTGCCACAATGCCTGGCTATTTTTTGGTTTCAGCCATCGTTGTTTGGCAGGCCCGGGCTGGATTCAAACCTGCCACCTTAGGTGTATGTGGCTGGCTCTGTTTACTTTTATTTCACACACTCAGTATACTGTGTTATCCCCATGTTAGTTCCCTGCTCAGCTCACCAATGACTGCCCTTTGCTTGTCTCAGTGGTTTCTAAACAGTATTCACAGGAGCCCTGGGTTTCCTGTAGAAGTGTCTCAGGATCAGTAAAACATAAATGGATCCAAGTTTGTGGGCTTATTAGCTCTGAGCCCCCTTACTTTAAGGTAAGATATTTGGGGTTCCAGGGAACACACTTGAACAAAAAGGAGTTTGGAGAAAATAATTTAAGACATTTTTAAGAAACCACTGGCTTAGAGAGTAAATTCACTTTCTTTCTCTGCCTATTAAGCTCTCACTTGATTTTTGTCACTCATTGAAGACCTGCCTTTCTCTGTGAAGCTTTCTGTGATGCTCCTGGCTAGAGATCATGGGTCCTGCTGCTCTGTTGCTTCTGTGTTCCATGTTCACTTTAATCATGGCACTTATCACACGTTTTGAAACTCTACGTTTTCATGTCTACTGCCTCCAATAGACTACTCCTTAAGAGCAGGTGGCTCATTCATCTTTGTATCCCCAGTATCTGTCATACATCTTGGCAATATTGATCCTAGTTAGCATAATATGAACATTTACTATGTGTTAGACTCTGTTCTATGTGAGATTATATATACACAGAGGGTGCCAAAAATGTATACACATTTTAAGAAAGAAAAAATCTGTATTAAAATTGTAATACTCAATATATATGAATAACAAAAGGTGACTGAAAGTCACATTGAGCACCTCTTATAATCTTAGAAGTCAGTGTGTATACACATACACACACTCTTAATTCTGTGATGTAATTAATGTAACGATCCCCATTTGGCAGACTGAGAAACGGAGGCCCTAAGAGGTTAAATAACTGGCTCAAGGCCATGCTGTTAGTGAAACTAGAATTTGAACTTAAGCAGTTTGCCTCCAGAATCTTTGCTCATAAACACTGATATACTGCTTCTGCCACATAATAAGCATTCTTTTTTTTTTTTTGAGACAGAGCCTCAAGCTGTCCCCCTGGCTAGAGTGCCGTGGCATCACAGCTTACAACACCCTCCAACTCCTGGGCTCAAATGAGTCTCCTGCCTCCACCTCCCAAGTAGCTGGGACCACAGGTGCCCACCACAATGCCCGGCTATTTTTTGGTTGCAGCCATCATTGTTGTTTGACGGGCCTGGGCTGGATTCGAACCCGCTACCTTAGGTGTATGTGGCTGGCACCTTAGCCACTTGAGCCATAGGTGCCGAGCCATAATAGGCATTCTTAAAGTTCAGTGTGGAAATCAATGTATAGAATTGGTAGCTGTTAGAGCCAGAGAGGAGGAATAATCCTAAGTTCCTGTCGGCTGATGTTGGCCTGAGTTGGGACTTAGAAGTTTGTTCCTGGCCATTGGCTGTGAACCTGAGAGTGAGTAAATTACAAAATTAGTCCTGTTCCTTAGGATTTTGATGAATTTTAACTTAGATGAACACTGTGACCAGGGCTAATAATCTAACTGGTATGTATGGATATAGCCATCACAGTAGTTTATGGCTATAACCTATTCTTCTTGATAATACCTTATACTGATTGGTCATTGTCTGTATCATATGAGTCTTTGAAAAGTTTTAACTATTATCCCTGTCTAACCATGGGTGGGAAGTTTGGATTGAGATAGCAGAAATGGAGGAATAGTATGCTTCCTGTAGCAGAAATCACTGCCGTGCTTCTTCCTCCAGGCTCCTATCCTGGAGTCTTACAGTGGCTACAAGACTTCTGAGCTTCGTCCGTTGGTTATGCAGCTGAATCTTCTGCTGACTTTCTGTTCTTGTGATAGGCTGAAGACTGTGCATTTCAAGTATTCTCACCAGTAAGTACCATGCCTTGGCTAAAGTTGGGTTTGTGCTCATTTATGGGGAAGCGTTAAAACACCAGGCGTAGACTAGTCTACTTGAGAGAAAAGGTTTCAGACAACTTTTACCTTTCTTTCTACTCTAGGGTTAAAGCAAGATAGGGAACCAAGGGCTCTGTGTCCTGCTTATATTATGCAGCCTGTTTGACTTTGGCCTATTTTACACTGAGCAGACCCCCTTCCTTTCACAGAGTCTTCTTTGAAGTTGCCAAAATACCCCCCCTGGACATGTTGAAGCTGGAGGAGATGTTGAACTGCTAATTATGAGGCTGAGGGCCTGGCACTCTGGCAGCAGCCACAGGGCCAGGCAGGCATGTTAATAAGCTATATTTATTCTGTGCTTGAATTTGTCTTTTGGTCACTTTTCTTCATTTTTCCACTTTTTTTGTGTTTTCCAAAAATGATAATGTTGTAAATATTTAATTTTTTTTATAATGAAAGAGAAAACATATATCGTCATATTTGACTAGAAATTTAATAAAAAAATTAATGGTTGTTAAAATGGCTTACCTTCCCTTTTATTGCTCAGAAGCTCCATGCATTGCCCAGGAATTTTTTTTTCTTCCTTGTAAAGGCTATGCTTCAGTGTCTGGCTTATCCGGTTTCTTCTGTTTGGATGCTTTCTCTTCATGGGAAGAGGAATTGAGCTAAATGTGAACTAATAGATGGGTGTATAGAAGGAGTATTCTGGGCAGTGGTGCCCAGTCCAAGGATAAAGACCCCTCCCTGACAGCAGACCTCTCTGTTCGGAGCTCATGCAACTAGTGGTGTAGCTTAATACCCATTGGTTTCTAATCTCAAGTTGCTTGCTTTCTTCTCGGTGTTGAAAAGGTTGGGATCCAGATTGTAACCCAAATGTAGCCCTACTTTGATAGTTAGGTAGCTTTCTTGAGTCTAAATTTGAAAAAAATGTTTTAAGTAGTATGTTAAAATCATTTTTGGTCCTTCTGCCAAGAGAAGAAATTTCTATCTGTGAAATCAGCAAGGTGTCCCATAATGCAAGCATCAACCACTTGCCTGATCTTTAATTCATACAGCCTTAAGAGGTTCTGCTGTCTTTCTCTATCCTAATTTGGGGGGATTTGTAGTGGGACAGTTTATTTAAGTTTGTTAGCAGAGGAGTTGAACATCCTCTCTCTATACCACTGCCTTAAACCTACCTCTCAAATAATGTCTGCCACAATAGAAGACCTTCAGGATTTCATTCTATTATGGTAGCTGGCAAATACCCTGGTTGGCCTAGGGGCCTATATTACCACTTGCAAATATTTTGAGTATCCGTCCTATAGTTAGAAATCTGGTGGAAGGGTCAATGAAGAAGTTATGGGAAAATGCCTCTCTGGTTCCCCCTCCAGCTTGTTTTGACTTGGAGACCAGACATCATTAGGTTCCTTCCTGCTCCATTCCACTGTGTTGCAAGATTACTAAAGGGTACAACTGGAGAGGTTCAGGCTGCTTGGCAGTGCTTTTTCTGGCATAGCCAACTTTGTATAAATGTGCTAAGAGGACTGGGCTGGAAGCCATTTTGTAAAATCTCCAAGCTCACTAAAAAGAGTGTCTTGTGCCCACTTTTAAATTTTGGAACTTCGCATCAAGGGAAAAAAATTAACTAGTTGTATTATTTTTTCCTTTTTGTCTAGCCCTGTTCTTTAGAGATGCTAATTAAACCAGCAGTCATTTTTGTTGTCATTGCAAATGCCTCAAAATTTATTTTACATTCATCACTACTTCTAAATTAAGAGAGCTATTTGAACTGGATTTTGTTATTTAGTGCCTTGTGAAGTACATCTATATATTTATCAAAAATTTGTGTTTATATTTTGATGGCTCTAGTTCATTATAACTTGACTTTCCTTGTAACCTTATATATTTTTAACAGTTTGTTGAGATATAATTCGCATAATACCCAATTCACCCATTTAAAGTGTATAATTTAATTGTTTTTAGTAGATTCACGGAGTTGTGCAACCATCACCATAATCAAATTTAGAAGATTTTCATCACCTCAAAAAAGAAACCCCAAACCCATTAGCAGTCAGCCCCCATCCTTCCTACCTTTGTGAGCTCTAGGCAACCTCTAATTTACTTTCCATCTCTATAGCTTTGCCTATTCCAGACATGTCATATAAATTAAATCATACAATGTGTTGCTTTCTCTGGCTTTTTTCACTTAGCATAATGTTTCTAGTGGTCATCTGTGTTGTCATAGGTACCAGTACTTCATTTTCTTTTATTGCTGAATAATTTTCCATTGTATAGACATACATTTGTTTATTCAGTCACCAGTTGGTGGAAATTTTGGTTAATTCTACTTTTTGGCTATTGGGAATAATTCTGCTAGGACATTCATGTGTTTGTGTAGACATCTGTTTTCATTTGTCTCAGGTACACACTTAAAGAGTGGAATTGCTGGATCATATGATAAATCTATGTTTAGCCATTTGATTAATTGCCAGATTGTTCTAAGTGGCCGTACCATTTTATATTTTCATAGGCAGTGTTTGAGGGTTCTAATTTCTCCACATCCTCTGCAACACTTATTTTTATCTGTCTTTTTGATTATAGCCATCCTAGTAGGTGTGAAGTGGTATCTTATTGTGATTTTGATGTGTATTTCCTTACAAACATATTTATCTTTTCACCTGTGTCAAGTATCTTTATTTTCTGTCTTAGAGAATGGACTAACCCACCTCCTATCCAAGGTAATTCATCTACCTTTAGATTTTGATCCATCAATTTTCCTTACTCTTTTTAGCCCTCTTCCTGCTTTTCACTGCCACCATTTCCTGTGCTTTCAGTCTCTTCTTTTATTCTAGTATTTTCTTCTAGTTTAAAAACATGATTAAGTCTCTCTTGCCACACCCACATTGAATGAAAAACAAAACAAAACAAAACACTGTCTGCATCCCCTTCCTATCTGCTGTCTAGTTCATCTCTTCTTACTAAACTTCTTTAAAAAGTATGTTGACTCAGAGTTTCTACTTACTCATGTTCCATTCAATCTTTGCCCCGTTGTACTTGAGCTTTTGCCTTCTAGCACTTCATTGAAGCCTTTGCTGAAGCCATTGATAATTTTCTTTTCTTTTTTTTTTTTTTTTTTTGAGACAGAACCTCAAACTGTTGCCCTGGGTAGAGTGCCGTGGCACCACAGCTCACAACAACCTCCAACTCTTGGGTTCAAGCGAGTCTCCTGCCTCCACCTCCCAAGTAGCTGGGACTACAGGTGCCTGCCACGACGCCTGGCTATTTTTCGTTTGTTTTTTTGTTCGCAGTCGTCATTGTTGTTTGGCGGCCCGGGCTGGATTCCAACCCGCCAGCTCAGGTGTATATGGCTGGCGCCTTAGCCACTTGAGCCACCCATCAATAATTTTCTAGTGGACAAATCCAGTAGATGCTTTTAGCTTTGTTTCATTGGACTCCTTTTGCTCCTTTAACCTTAGTGTCTTTTTAATCTTTCTTTAAACTCTGTACTTTCTTGGTTTCTGGGCCACTGGATTTTTCTGATTTTCTTATCTTTTAACTAACTTTCTCTATCTTCTTTGTAGGCTATTCTGCCCCTCAAAATTTATGTTCCCTTAGTTTTTAGCTTTGGCTTTCCTTGGGTGATCTCAGCTACTCTTATACCTTCAACTACTACCAAGCCATTAACTGTAGAGAGTTAGTCTACAACCCACATCCATGACTCATATTTCTGCTCTGTTGGCTATTTTCATCTGAATGTTGCACAGTTACCTCAAACTGAACATATCCAAAGCTGAATTTTTTATACTCTGTGTCTCCTCTATCTCGATCACCTTCCATCTACCTAGTCACTCAAACCAGATACTCAAGGATTCATCTAGACTCTTTTCCCTTCCTAACAATCAATCGTTCTATCATACTGATTTTATTTTTAACCTTTTATCCCTAACCACTGGCCACTCATGTCTTAGACTTACATGTTTTAATTATGGCTAAGAGTGTGACCTCACGAAATTTTGCCGATTTTATTTCTCCAAATTTTCTTGAATTGGCATTCTCATCATATTCTTTTCTACCACTTTCCAGGTTTGAGTTCTCATCTACTGCCTGGATTGTTATGAAAATCCTATCTTTAATCTTGTTCCCTTCAAATTCACTTTCCATATAACTACTAGAATGATTTCATTAAAATTCAATTTTAGGGCATGGTGCCCATAGCTCAGTGGGTAGGGTGCTGGCCACATGCACCAGGGCTGGTGGGTTTGAACCCAGCTTGGGCCTGCTAAAACAAATGAAAAATAGCCAGGCATTGTGGTAGGTACCTATAGTCCTAGCTACTTGGGAAGTTGAGGCAAGAGAATCACTTGAGCCCAGGAGTTTGAGGTTTCTGTGAGCTATGACGTCATGGCACTCTACCAAGGGTGACATAGTGAGACTCTGTCTTAACAAAAAAAAGAAAAAAAATTCAATTTTAGGATTACAGTTCTGGGTAAGACGATTAAGGATTTGCTACCCTTTGTCTCCCATTGAACACAATCGTAAAACCTGGATAGAATACATGGCATAGCTATTTGAAAAGTAAGTGGCCGCAAGCAGATTAGAGAAAAACACCAGAATTTGAAGAAGCAATAAACTGGTGGTGAGTTTCCCACATTCTTTTTTCTGAGACTTCCCAGACTGAACTTAATTCAGTCAGAAACCTGAAAGTGAGCACTGTGATACAGATGGAAAACTCTAAGAGAAGCTTCAGAGTTCTAGCTTGAGAAATGAGAGAGGGAATTCCTAAAGCTCAGCAAGAAGAGGGAAATTCCTATTTTTTCCACTCTTCTTTCCCATCCCAATTCCCAGGCAGTCATGCAGTGTTGGCAACAGTGATAGCAATGGTAGCCTTCAGGAACTAATACTCTTGGAGGGAGGGGGAAACTGTAATTTCTATTTGATGGAGCTTTGGCCCCAAGAAAGCAGAGCCACACACTCTTGCTCTTTATCTCCTATACTCCCACTTATCTCATGTGTTTTACCTCCAGATGTTGCACAGTTGTAGATGTGAACAATTTTTGACTGGAGGATGGAAAAGTGAAACATCAGGAACTGAGGGGGGTAGGGAGGGAATGTGAAGAGGTAGGAACTCAGGAAAGTAACCCACAAAGGTTTCTTTATGTGCTTCTGCCTGCGTACCCTCAACACATACATGTGTTGAACCTATACACAGGTTGATCAAATCCTAATTAGCATACCAAATAATTTAAGAACTGAAGTAATAGACATTATATAGATTCCTGGCTCACTACTTAGTGACATATGCATACCAGACAGATTTGAATACCACTGCAAAAGCTTTGAAAATTGAACTGGCTTAGGACTCTCAGCTCTTGGAAGACAGATGAGAACTTGTGGCCTGAACATAATTATATTGACTGCTAACATAAAAAATATCAACATTTTCCATAGAACTTAAACAAGACCTACAGTCTTACAATGTCACATTGAAAATGTCCAGGATATACTCTAGAATGACTAGGCACATGTAGAACCACAGGCATCTTAACTTGCATGGCAAAAGTCCATATCCATCAATGACAAAAGGATGCAGGTGTTGGAATTATGTGACAAAGATTTTAAGCCAACTACCATAAAAAACTCAAAGAATAATTGCAAACACTTTAGGAACAAGTGATAAAATACAAAGTCCCATCAGAATAATAGAAGATATAAAGACGAATCAAATGGAAATTTTAGAACTGGAAAATATGATAACTGAATTAAAAAAAAACTCACTTGAGTGGACTCAATAGAAAAAGAGAGCTGACAGATGAAAGGGTCAATAAATTAGATAAATAGAAATATTATTGAATATAGAAATGTTGATTCTAAGTAGACTGTGAAGTATGTATTTTAATCCCTAGAGCCACTACTAAAATAATTATGGAGAGTATTGTCAGAGCCACAATAGGTGGGTTACTAAATAAAATGGGTTACTAAAAAAAAATCATCTGGAGACAAGAAAAAGAGAACAGAGAAGTAAAAAACAGGGACCAAACAGAAAATAATAAAATGGCAGACCTAAATCCAGTCTCATCAGTAATTATATTAAATGATCTAAGCATGCCAATGAAAGACAGATATTATCAGAATGGATTTAAAAAACATAAAGCATAACTCAACCATATGTTGCCTACAGAAACTCCGAATATGACATAGATAGGTTAAAAAGTAGAAGACTGAAAACAGCCATTGAAAGCTAATCAAAAGAAGGCTGGTGTGGCTACATGAACATCAGAAAAAGTTGACTTTGGAGCAAAATGTTATTGTCAGGAATAAAGAGGGAAATGATATATTGGTAAAAGTGTCAATTTACCAAGAAGATGTAATTAATAAATATTTGCTTTTAATAAAAGGTCAAAAAATGAGATGCAAAATTGATAAAATTGAAAGAAGAAATGAACCAATCTGCAGTTTTAGTAATTGATGGGAGCTAGCAGACAGAAAATCAGAAAGGACATTGAAGAGATGAACATTAGCCGACTGAATCCAAGTGACAAAAAATGCTCCACCAAACAAAAGCAGAATATATATTCTTAAGTGCACATGGGACATATGCCAAGATAGACTATATCCTAAGTCATAAAATATGTCTTAACCAATGAAAAAAAATAGAAATCACACAGTGTGTGTTCTTTGACCACAATGGAATTAAATTAGTAATCAATAATAAATTATAGTAAAATCTCCAAATACTTAGAAATAACATAATTATAAATAATCTATGGATCAAAGAAATTGGAAGCCACCTCAGAGGTCCTTCCGTGGGTGTATGGATAAAAAAACTGGTGGATCCACATGATGGAACACTATTGACTATAAGATAGTGTCAAAGAACATGAAAGACATTAATTACACTGACATTAATTACACCTATCTCAAAGGTTACATATTATATGTCATTTTTGAACGGACAAATCTATAATGATGAAAATAGATCAGTGGTTAGAGGTAGCTGAGGCATGACTATAAAGAAATAGTATGAAGGAGATGTATGGGGTAGTGGAAACTGTTCTGTATCCTGATGGTGGTGGTTGTGTGAATCTCTATGTGTGTTAAAATTCACTGAACTCTACACCAAAAGAAAAGGGCAATTTTTTTGTATGATACTTAAACAGAGTTAAAAATTTCAATTCTAAAAAAAAGATGGTGCTTCACTAGCCTATGGGATGCAGTTCAAATTAATTCACGTGGCTTACAGGGCCCACCCTGATGGTGCCTCCTCAACAACAGAGCTATTTCCCCTCATAAAGCCTAAGAATGTAGTTTTTTGTTTTTATTAATTCATAAACATGTACATTGATGCATTTATGGGGTTCAGTGTACTGATTTGATATACAATGTGAAATGCTTACATTGAACTAAGTAACACGTCCATTACAATTATACTCTTGTTTTAGTAGTTTTGAAATGTACCACTGCATCATGTACATTAGATGAGGTCCCTGCAAATATCTCCCTCCTCCCAGTTTCCCCCCTTGCCTTCCCTCCGCTGTCTATCCTCTTCCCTTTTACTTTCTGGACTATAGTTATATTTTACCATTCATATGAATATGTAAGTGATTATATATTGATTTCATAGTAGTATTGAGTACATTGGATACTTTTTCCCCCTAGGAATGTAGTTTTTATGAGAGTAGACTGAAATGTGGTCCTGAAGGTCACACATATTTTAGCTCTAAATAAGACACTTTTGTATTAGAAAGTCAAGGAT